>JAQGAT010000414.1:0-33327 GCA_034687845.1 Pantelozetes paolii | reverse complement strand
TGAGCTTTACTTCAGATCCTATTCGACCACTACTTTCATAAACCCAGTTGTTTATCGGCACAGATATCAGTCCATTAGTAGTAGCGCTCGGATGCGTATAGTTTGTACTGAATTTTGCACTTATTCTCAATTCTTTAAAAATCGTTTCTTTGGATTCCGTGGGAAATGCTTTGCACTGGTCATCAACGCACCGGATCACATAACATACCTCTTCACACATAGGGTAGAGTATATCTGGCGACTCGTGTCCACTCTTGTTGGCAACCATAAGCCAATACGACTCAGTAATCAAAGAGGTTTGTGACTCAACCTTATAGTCAAGTGCACAACAAAACCCTTTAATACAGACATTCACTGAATTTTGTTGTGTTTTAAGTTTAAAAAGCGCCGAATCTTTCATATCTATGTTAACCCATGCCTTGTATTTAGAATTGTTGTCCAAAGTGTTGATGGGAATGGTTTTGATGTAACCATTGGACAGACATTTAGCGCCAGTGTTTCGGCTGTCAATAGGAATGTCTGCAATCAGTAGTCGAGAGCTCTTATCCCAGATATCTGAGGCAACTATTGGTCCGTTTCGTCCTGAATATATTCCGCTCCCAATAGACCCTGAAATTAATTTTAATGTTTATTATATTTCAAATAATATACTAATGAATAGCATATGAATAACAGACCCGATGTCGGGAACTGTATGTTTGCGGCCAATAGGTTAACCCTATTAGTGAACGCAAAGGACTGTTGTAACGCATTTGCAGTGATGTAGGGAAGTTCATCAAACCACCAGGATGAAAATATCATAGTCTGAACCTTATATTTATTAACCAAAGTAATGCCTGGGTTTTCAAATTGAATGTCAAAACATATAAATAAACCCATTCTTCCAAACGGTGTGTCAAAGTATATGAACTCTGGTTTCGGCGGAACGTTATAAAAGGGTTCGACATATAACTGCATTTTGTGATACTTAGCCACCAGTGCTCCGTTCGGTCCAAAGGCAACCTCAGTGTTGAACAAATATCGTCCATCTGCTGGACATTTAGGGTCAGACTTGATATCACATTCAATCCTTTCCCCATAATTGGCGACAATATATATGTTATTATGTTTTGCAATACAACTCAATCGATAGGTTGTGTGACTCGACTTATAACTCCACCGATTATTACAGGGGATATAAATTATCTGAGGATCCGGAATCGTTTCAGTCACGCCTGCAAACTTAGATCTGGGATATTGTGTAGCATTAATAATAGCGTCTTCGGGAAACACCAATATTTTTGCCCCCTTTTCATGCAATTATTGTTTTAATAAATTGTTTTGATTTAAGACTCAATTCAAACCTCTTTTGCAGCTTTTGATGCAATAATTTCAAAGATATCGAGATTTCGTTTCGATATATCCTTCGGGTCTTCAAACGATAGGTTACCGATCGGTATGTGTTGATAGACTGCGGCTCTAAAACAGTCCTCACTTTCAACTAAATCATAGCTAAAAATAGTGATTAAAACTAAAAACAACATTAAATGCAAAAAACGATGAAATTATTATTGAATCTGTGAATAATAATTGTTTACACATTTGGTGCCAATCGTTGAGAAACAGGTGTTTTTTTAATTAAAGTCTGGGTTTGGGATTATTTTGCAAAATTTATATCAATTAGAGATCAAATTGAATGCGTTCTTGTATGTCGTCGGAGAGAGGGTTGTAGAGAAAGTAAAAGTAACCTGGGTCTTAACGTATTTGTATTGCAAACAATCGTTTATTTAATTTGAAAAAATTGAAAATCATTTTTAAAATCATTGATTGAAAATATGAATTCAATGTTACGACAAATGAAATCATTATATAGTATTGAGAGTTGAAAATCTGAAACCCATTCCCCAAATACAGAATATACCGGTGCTATAAAAGATCGGATACATGTAATCATTTTTGTCGCAACAACTGTTCAATTAAATCCATTTGTTCTGATTCTTCACGTTTTAGTGAATCATATTGTACTCTAAGTCTGAAAACAAGTGAAACAAATGAATGTTTATTATTCTGTAGTTGACATACCGTTCCTATATTTTGACATACCTTTCCAATTCTTGTTTCTTCTCTTTAATCAATGTCTGTAACTGTTGTTTATCAGAGTTGTGTCTCTTTTCAAATGAATTCAATAGATTTCTAGAGCCGACTGCCTATCCATTGAAGTTGTGGTTAGTTATCATAACATTGAAAACAATAAACAATTTTTAATGAATTTGACTTAAAAATCATAAATACTTTGATTTTCTCCTTTTCCACAGCATTTGCTAAAACGTCTATTATTTTGACAAAGTTGTCGACAATCTTCTGGAACTGTTGTGTCTCTGAATGAATGAGATTTTAAATTAATAGCAAATAATTTATATTTATATTTACTTTCAGTGAATTCATTGCATTCAACCCTCAATTCATTTGTCTTTACAGACAATTGTGGATCAAATATCCGTATTGTGTTGGACTCATCGATGTATAGTCCGGCGCTCAACAGGTTTTTATCATTCATTTTGCATTAAAGTTAGTAAATATTTTAAAATTAAATTATTTTAACAAAAATATTGATTGTATTTTATTTCAAGAATAACTGTCCGGTTGTCTACTATTCCTCTGTTTTGATGCCATAGAAACGGTAGAGAATGTTATGAATACAAAAAGTTATTAACAAAGAGAGGACTCATTTATTCATTAATATCTGAACCAAGGATAATCAATACAAGAAGTTGCATGAAATTTAAAGGGGTCAAAATTATTTATTATAAATGTTTGCAATAATATCATACTATAATAGTTTGCAATTAAACAGAAACACCCTGTCTATTCAATTCTAATGGTTTCTTAATGATAATTAATGAAACATTTTTTAATAGCTTTTTTGTTATAAATTTATTTATAATACATAAATGGAAACATAAAATAATTGTTTTATTATATCTATATTATTTGAAAACTGACATTGATCAATTTATAATTTAACACTTTATGCAGAGTTTAAACTGATTTTCAAATATATTATTGATTTTTCAATGCGATTTGAGACTGGACTTCAAAGATTGCTTCGACGAGAGGACGACCTGCTTGATGAACCCGTGCTCTGAGAACTTGATGGGGCTTTTGTAGGTACTGGTGGTTAATCGGACAGACAGTTCCAGTTTTAGTGTTTATCCAAGAACAATTATTACATATCCAGGAATTTATACTTGATATTATAGAATTTATTTCATTAGTCTATAATACAGTTTTATTTTGAACACATTGATAGCACTTTTCATTGAATAAGGTTTAACATCCTATTCAGTACCCAATGAATGGTATACTTGACAACACATTCAAAACACTGTAAAATGGGTTTAATTAACTAATAATACAACGATTTATAAAATCAATAGAAAAATAGTTTTGTTTTATTTAAACCCCTTTTTAATAGTAATAAAAGCAAAAGCCTTGTTTTGTTGTCTCAAATTATGGGTGAATTCAATGTTTGCATAAAACTATTGAATAATAATATCGGATATCAAATCCCTTTCAGAATATTTAAGTCGAAAACACTTTAAACCCATATATTGTTAAATGGCTGACCTCCGCACCGGCATCTCCGGTGTCAATAGACGTGTGCAATAGCCCGACGACAGATAATTTCATATCGTTTTCAGATATAATATTTGATTTCAATCTTTTCTCAAATCAGATATTATTTTAAAGCATTGAATCTAAAAATCAATTTATGTTTTGTTTTATTAATTGAAATTTTAATAACAATTGTATTGAAAATAAAGACTTTGAATAAAAATATGTATATTTTTGCGTTATGTTTGCGTTTTTAATACTATTTATTGGTTTTCAATTCATTGATTCATTAAATCAATTGTCAGGTATTGAAATGATTTTCAAATATAAATCAAATGTTTTGCAAAATATTCAAAAAAGTGATAACAAATGTGAAAATATATTTGCATTACAGTGAGAGCATCGCAATTGAATCCAACGATACTGTTGTCCAGAAGTAACCATTTGTTAGCTTTTGACGAAATGAATAAATTAATGACTGTTAAACACATAGCTAACCAACCCTTACCTAAAAGTGCTGTATTTCTATATCACCTGAACAACAGTTTGGGTTTGTCTTTAGTGCAGCTGAGAGTCAAACGAAGAGATGATTTAAATTCATTGATTTGTTTGACAAGAAATGGACTTAATTTGAGAGTCAGGAAGTGTAGGGTTGAGAGAAGAAGACAGTGCTCTTGGATTGAGGAAAAGGTAAAGAGCCGTCGAAAGAATTATTATTATAGATATCGATCACTTCGTTGGAAGAATTATATCTGTGTTGACAAAAAAGGGGTAATATATGCCTGTGCTGTCTATGGTTTAATTAATAAATACAATTCAAGGTTTAGTAATAAAATATTTTAAATTAACATTTATTCATAACTTTATTACAATTTTTTCCTTTGATTTATTCAAATAGTGTTTTGTTAACAAAATAATTACAATAAATAAGATAAGACTTGAAATCATATTAAATGAAATTGAAATCAAGTAAACGAATGGATATTTCTCTATATATTTGCCTAATATATAAGGTATGCCGACATTGAGTATAGCGGAGGTCATTGTGAATACCGTTCCCACTTTGTTGGTCACAGATATGTATTGTTCAAAGAAGCCATACATTGCCGGATACATCGCTGAAAAGCCGTAACTCAGCGCTAAACTACCCGTCCATATAAGTGCCATTGAAGTGTTGGAGAAAATGAGTAAAATTAAAGCAATAATTAATATTATGTAATGAAAAGTCATTATTATTTGTGGCTTTAGTTTCAATGCTATCAATACTGATAGCCCCCGCCCTAAGGTGTAGGATATGGCCATAGATGAGACTATCAGTGCTGACTGACCGGCGCTCATCTTCATTGGTATGAACTGATAATAAGTGGCACCGAATTGTAAATAATTGTTTTCTGAGACACAATAAAACGCCAGAAATATAGCCATTAAAACAATGATTAGTTTTCTTTGAAACCCTTTCCTGTCATAGAGTTTTGTTACTGACATAACTGTGCTCTCATTTTTACTTTCATATTCGGAGTTATATTTTCTAATTATAAACATAATTGTCATCAGAATTGGCCCTAAATTTGTGATAAAGTTATATAAAAGTTGAGTCAAAAAGTTAACACAAAATACCAATCATTTGAAGACAACCGTTGATAAGATAAGGGGTTTTCAGTTTAGATCGTCTGTCGATATGAAGATCCAAATGACTTATTGTAATATCGGTTGAGTTTTCATGCAGTGTTGGATGTGCTTTGGTATCCAATTCCCCGGTAAGGTATGGTTTGTCTATAAGTGGGGCCAAAATAGATCCGATTCCGTACATAAAGTTTGAGAATTGTAAATATGGGCCGCTATTCTGTCCCCACATCTCAATGAGCCATACATTGCTGGCATTAGTCCAGGCGCCGGCACCCAACCCATAAAACCATAGACTTAGGTATAGTGACCATAGAGTGGAATGGTATGGGAATAGAGCGGTCGATACCGACATTATTATCATTAATAATATTAAAACTATTTGTCTATTAATATATCGATATTTGTAGAGAAGACCGGCTATTGATTCGTCAAATCAGGGGTTAAACTAAATAACTGTTTATTTATTCAAAATTGCGAAATAACTAACCACTTGTACCAAACATATATCCAACTGTGATAGAGATAGGAATCAAAGAAATCCAATCCATGGTTGTATTCAAGATGTGCTTGATGTCCACATACGCGGGTCCAAAACAGTTGATTGTTAACCCCTTTAGTGAAGAAAATTCATTACAAATAAAATAGTTTTGAAATTAAATATTTTGTACAAAAATCATGTGATTTATGAACACAATCGCTGTATAAACATATTTATGCCATTCCGACACCACCTTTGCATAGAAACTCAAATCATCCTTAAGTTCAGTCTTTGATATCCCAGAATCTCTGCGGATCTGATGGATCTGAACCATTGTTTTAGTGAATAACTGTTGAAAACCCCTTAATTAGTATACAATTGCTAATCAAATGTTTGGATGTTTTTTGCTTTAATGACTACTAAACTACTGAAACAAAAGACACTGAAAAGTGATATAACTTTCAGTTCTTCAGCAAAAACCTTGAATTTCCTGAAAAGAGATCTTTTGTTTCATTGTTGTCATCAAAGAAGTGGTTGTCTTAAGAATTGATTAGAAATTAATCATTATTTAGTGATTAAGGGATTAATTGTTGTCTAAAATGTTCTCATAATCTGAAGATTGTTTTGTTGAAGAAGTGTTGAAGAAGTGAAGTAATCATTGAATAACATCAGGTAATGACACTGAAATAGTTGAGGGAATTCAGGGGTAGCCAAGAGTTTGAATATAAAAATTAGATTAAATATATTTTAGTATAAAATTAATTGAATTTTGATAACAATTTCATTATTATTAGTAATGCAAGTGATGACCATCGTGTTAATGTCCAAGGTATATGAGCTGGATAATGATTTAAAGCTTAAACATTATAATTTTGGAATTTAAGGCTATTTTGAATTCAATTTTAAATATTTCTGTAAAGACTGTAAAGAAATAATAATTAAGTTTTGAATGACTTATAAAATAAAGTTTCACTAAAACTGATAGATCTGTCGGTGAAGGGACGCATTGTACGCACTTCTCATTAACTGAGCAAGGCAACTCTAAACAAAATCAAGAATACTAAATTCCGATTGTTTAAGTGCCTACTGTTGTGAAATCACTGACAGATATTTTTAATAAAATTTATTTCATTATTTATGACTAAAATGTATTCAAAACTAATTGTTTATAAAATTCGTTTATTTTTTCATATTTTTAATAAATATTTATATGATATCTGCTTTTTATGTCTCAATTAAAGGGTTTTATAAATTGATAAAATAATAATAAAATAGTTTACAAGAGTCTGAATATATCAAGGTCTATTTTAACAAATGCTTAATTTGTTTATATAATTGGTTATTAAAAACATTAAGTCTTAAATAATAAATGAATTTTTTTTTAAATTGTTTTATTTGAATGCAATTCATGTAAAGTTTTAAATTATTTGTTACCTATTTTGTTGATTTATTGTGATCATGGTAAGCTATCAAAAGTCCACTTGTAAAGAATAAATTGTTTTCTTTATTTGTTATCTTTTGGTGAAATGAATAAATTAGTGACTGTTGAACACAAAGCTAACCAACCCTTACCTAAAAGTGCTGTATTTCTATATCACTTGAACAAGAGTTTGGGTTTAGGTTTGTCTTTAGTGCAGCTGAGAGTCAAAAGAAGAGATGAATTAAATTCATTGATTTGTTTGACAAGAAATGGACTCAATCTGAGAGTCAGGAAGTGTAGGGTTGAGAGAAGAAGACAGTGCTCTTGGATTGAGGAAAAGGTGAAGACCCGTCGAAAGAATTATTATTATAGGTATCGATCACTTCGTTGGAAGAATTATATCTGTGTTGACAAAGAAGGGGTAATATATGCCTGTGCTGTCAATGGTTTACATAATAAACAAAATTCAAAATTTAATTATATTTTATAGGATTTGATGTAATTATTATAAGTTTATAAAAAGTGTTGAATTTATTTAATATTGATATTTAATGATCAGGGATATTTATTCATTTACAGTATATTTATTTCTAAGTCTATATATAAGATATAATTATTTTAATTGTTGTTCAAAAGTATTAAATGTTTAATAAAATGAATGTAAATAACATTTTAATGATTTCTCATTTATACCTGGGTCAATACTTTTAAAATCAGTTTAATAATAATTAATGTTTTCTTTGGTTTAAAAATATATTCAAAAAAGTTATTGCTTTAAATATAAAACACAAAATGTTTATTAAGTTTTGAGTTTTAAATGCTTTAAAGAATTGTTTGTAAAGACTGTAAAGAAATAATAATTAAGTTTTGAATGACTTATAAAATAAAATTTTACTAAAACTAATAGAACTGTCGGTGAAGTGAACACTAAATCTTCCAATTTGTTATAAACAAGAACAGTTGATATAAGCAATGTCAAATTCAACCGTCAATTGATCGGTTTACGTTAAAACTTGCATTACAAACCCAGTATCTAAATCACCCAGTGGCAAATGGATTGATTGTAGTCACTGACAGTTTTTTTAATTATTGTTTATAGAATAATTGTTCAAGATAGGATAAGAATATTTAATGCTTGTTACAAATTTATTTACATGAATGGAAACATTAAATAATAGTTTTTATTATATCCGAAATTATTTATTTGAAAACTGACATTGATCAATTTATAATAGAATACTTTATGCAGAGTTTAATAGGTTTTTAAATCCATTATTGATTTTTCAATGAGTTGTGAGACTGGACTTCAAATATCTCTTCTACGAGAGGACCGGTCTGTTTGATGAACCCGTGCTCTGAGAACTTGAGGACATGGAGTCGATTCAAAGCATATAACTCTTGGATAGCATTCATAAGTCTTACAAATCTATACTCGGATTCAGACTTTGAGTTATGTTTGAGCTCTAAATAGCGTTGAAGTAAATGAATATAATTTTCATGTCTTTCACTAAATATAAAAATTATTTCAATCTTTTGATTGCATTTTAATTAATAATTATTGAATCACTAACTGAACCATCTCTTTGTGGATTAGATTTGGATGATTTGGGTTAAACAGTAATATAGCCGTCATCTGAATGTATAATCAAATAATTATTAATTCAGCTAATATTCAATGAAATGAAAATGTACAAGATCAATTATGTTGAAATCTGAATCCCATTCCTCTTTCATAGAGAGTAGAAAACGTTTCTGAGCATCATATAGACTGGGCATTCCCTTAACGCACCGAAACATATCCAAATGCAATGTCGTTCCCATCTCTTCGCTCTTATATTATAAAACATATTAAATGCAAATATAAATTGAAATGTTTTGTGAAAAGCTATACAAACCGTAGAAACAGTCCAATACTCGCCTTCAAAGTTGAAATTTGTTACTGAAATCAAGCAAATAATTTCCGGACAACTGGTCTTCAGAAGCACTACTTTGTCGTCTTCACACAAATTAGTGAATCCATTGATATTTGAGGACATTTTGACAACTCTTCGACACTTAATATCACATCTATTTTGCAATACTTGAAGCGATTGAAAGAAATCCAATGTTTTGGATGTAATCCTTATCTTTGGTTCTCTCATATGAGTGGCAGAACTGAACAGCTCTTTAAACTGAGACATCTCTGTCTCATTCAACCCAAAGATCAAACCCCTGATAAGCGCCGGTATATTAACAACGCTATGATTGGCAACACTTTTCGGTACAACTGTTAGATTCATATCAAGTGAAGAATCAGAAGTGAAGTCAAGGGTTTCATTCATTGCTAAACATCTTTTGCGACACTTTTTTACTTTAATGTCATTTTCAGAGACAATACTTTCCTAAAGAATAATATTTTATAAATTAGTGTTTGATTAAAGGGTTTCACAAAAATCAATACCTTTTTCATTCCCACTTCAAAGCACTTATCAATTCTGCACTTTTTGCAGAACTTACGAGTCGTGCAATTGATTTCACATTTATTACCGAAAAGACATTTGAATTCCTGAAAAAAAGTTCAAAAAAAATATAAAATTCATTTAAAAATAGTGTTTTTTATACCAAAACTCTTTTGACATTTCTTCTAAAGAACAGACGACAGGATTCACACGAAAGCGCACTGAAATTATAGCCTAAAATATGTTAGAATATGAGATAACCAGGTGTCAAATGATAAATCACCATAAATGAGCATGATAATTCCTAAAAATAAAACATTCTTACCCACAGCCCTGTCACTGCAAACCCAACATATTTTATCATACATTTCCAAACTCAGTGCTGATTTAATGTCATCTACAAATAACCTTGATCAAATAATTCAAATCACCATAAAAATCTTATAACAATTATATTCAACATATCAGGGAGATTTAATTTCAATTAGATTCTTATGTTTGGTTCAAAATAAGCAGGCCAATACTATGCCTATGCTAATACCAAGGTGTTATGTACTGCTAAACAATTCACCATATGTTCAAATATTGATACAAAACAATACGGAATATATTTTTATTGTGTATTCAATAGTGAAATGTTTTTTCAACAGAAACAGACATTAAATATGAATTTTATGATTGATTTCATCGAAGAATAAAAAATTGATAAAAACTTTTGATTTTTGTATTCAATCGATGAAAACGTTATTTATTTTTGAAAAACAAAAAGTAAACAAAAATTAAAATTATTATGACTTAAACTGAAACTCAATTTAAGGGGCATTTAAGGGGTATTTTGTTATGAATAACATCACTAAAGGCATATCTGCGACCGTCCGGGCGGTGAACGCCTCCAAGAAATTAGTGTCCAATCGGTCGGCAATTGTTTTGGTATTTATTTCATCTGTTTTTCTGCAATCAATTGAAAGACCAAAAACTTATTCAAACTATAGACACAATCGGCGGTCAAACGGATCAAAGAGTTAATTGACGGCAAACCCGATGTCGTGAGTACTGATGGAGTGATTCAATGGATTGTCTCTTAATGTCCACCAATTGATCCACAGATAGGGTTAAGGATTGGAGTGAAACAAAGGGGTTGTAATGGTTTGAGTTATTTCTTGGATTTCGCTAAAGAGAAACAAAAGTTTGACGAAGAGGTCAGTCAGGACGGTATGAACGCACCGGTAGTTAACTGTTTGCCAACTCAGCTCTCTTTCCACTGCAGGGGTTCGGGTGTTGATTGACTCTAAGGCACAGTTGAGTCTATTGGGCACTGAAATGGATTTCGTTGAGACGAAGCTGTCCTCAGAGTTTGTCTTCAATAACCCCAACGTTAAGGGAATGTGTGGTTGCGGTGAGTCCTTCACACTCTGACAGCACTCACTGCCCGGCCATTCACACAATGGTTGTGTAAATAACGCCTCAATTATTACCAAATTTCTAGAGATTTGTAGATATTTTGCAAAATATATTCAAAAATCGGTTGTTTTTTAGCAAAGAATTGAATGAAAGGTCAGTTTAACTGAATCTGAAGTAAAGTTGAGTTAAATTTGAGTCAAAAATGATTTTTATTTCAATTAAAAACAAATTTTAATTATATTTACAAATAATTTAATGAAAGAAACGCTTAAATAATGTTTTACTCAATGATAACAACAATATATTTTTCAAAACGTATAAAACCTGAGTTCAGATGGTCTGAGAGGCAGAGCTCTGACTCGCGTATATGACTGCGCCCACGAAGTTGACACTCGCCGCCAACACAAACACTGGGAACCAACGGCCGTGCGATTGGGTCACCAGCTCTGCAGTCACTGGTCCGCAAAGGATGCCCGGAATAGTGGCCAATGTGTTGGAAATGGCGAAAGTAATTCCCGCGTGATTTGGGGCTATGTCTGCGTGATTTGACAGATGGCCGGCGCTGTTGAAGGCACACATAGCCATTGATAGGGAGACGAACACAACTGCCGACAATAGGTTTCGCATTGAACTGAAGAGCAAAAGACAAATCGCGGGTCCAATCAAACCAATTGTCGTCATTAGTCTTCGCACCGACAGAACTGTCCATTTTCTAGCTATTAAGCCATCGGCCATATGTCCGGCCACTAAAAGATTAGATGATTATTCAAATGCATTGGATTATCATTGAGTGAAAAACATACCGACGCCTAACATAGAGTTTATAATATAAGGCACAGCCGTTAGACTAATACTCTCTTTATTGGCGCCGAGATTTCGGGACAGATATGTTGGCAACCATTGCATGATTATATAATTAGTCCAATTCATAGCAAAGTGCGCGATATATACGGCCCAAAGTGGCCAATGACTTATGAATTGAGTCCAACGAACGTTCTTTGAGTTCACTTTCGGGAAAACCAATGGTAACTCGTCTTCACCGATGTCTTTGATTTCTGAATACAACACAACCCAAACCAAAACCCATACGATTCCCAGCGTTCCGAACGTATAGAACATCCATTCCCAGGGAAGGTGTGGACAAATAAGTGCCGCAACTGTTTGTCCAATAGTTCCGGCGCCCACTAAATAGCCAAAAGCTCGCGATCTCTCGGGAACGGGAACTGAATGCGCGAATATATGAAATATTGTCGGAAGTCCTGTAATACCGGCCAAAACAACATAAGCTTTAGTGGAAAGCCATTGAAAACTAATTTAATCCAAACCTAAACCCTCTCCGAGTCCTAACACTACGCGACATATAATAAGGAAATGCAAATGAGAGGCGATTAAGGGTGTAATCAATGTCGAGATTGACCTGAAATTAGTCACGAAATCAATGAATTTGTGGTCAAATGTCAAACAAATACAAAACCATAGAAACACCGCTGAAGTCAACACCACTTTTCCGCCAAACTTTGCCGCAGCTGTTGCGCCGATGATCTGATTGGTGGACAAAAAGGATAAGTAAAGTGGCTTTTGATGGACAAACTGATGGATACCTGACTAGTGATGTACCCGAAGGCGAAAGCACTTAACACCCATCCCTGCCAATACAATGACCACTTAAACTGGTCGGTCATAGGGATGATAGCCATCGGCATAATTATACGGTCGGCGGCGTTGATGAAGTTGGCGGTAGAGCACAGGCCTATCATTCGGTGGGTCTTAACCAACATTTTCATTGAAATTATTGGTTTTGAAAACAAAAATCAATTCAAAACTGAATTTGATTTCAATTTAAAGCAAAAAATTTAATTGTTTTTCAATAAAAACTTAATTTTTGTCAACACTTGTGGACTCATCGCTGAAAAGGGGGTAAAAATCAAAATATAATTAAAAATACAATTCAATAGCTTTTAAACCATTGCTTTGAATGACAGGAATAATAATAATAATAATTTTAATTATGATTTTAATTGTGTTTTAATTTTAAACCACTTTTTAGTGAAGCTTAACATCACTTCAGCTGACGTTCAATGAGTTGTAAATATGGGTTGACTTTCAATATAGAGGTCGACATCGGTTTGGATCCACTCTTTGGACACCACTTTTCGGCACTTAATCGACGGTTAGATTCACTTAAAGTTGTCTTCAATTGAAACCAAATTAATGTTTAATTGAAACAAAGTTTTACTGAATTTTAGCAAAACTTAAACCAATTTTAAGACTCATTTGAATGTCAACTGAAATGAGATCTCTATTTGTCTTCAGATCTGTTGAACTGATTGTCAATAAGACTGTAATTAATATTAAATTGATTTAACATTTGATATAAATTTCAAATTTAAGACAATTTTTGTCACATTTTATGCGAAAATCGTTTCAATATTTAGTAAATAGTTGTTTAATAACAGCAAAAAGTGTGACAACTGTTGGACAGTTAGCCAAAAACCGGAAGACATTTGGTTTGAAACGATTGACAATCACTTCAATGATGTCTACAATTGATGTCAAAACTGATGATCAAAACAAAGCTCTTCTGAAGTCAGCCAACGATAAACTCAACTATAAGTACATTGTCTTAAACAACGGTCTGAAAGCGCTGTTGGTTTCGGACCCGACTTATGTGGACATTCCCAACGCATCCGCAGCTGATGAGAGTGTCAGCGATATCAGTGACAGTGATGTCAACACCGACTCAGACTTGACTGACGTCTCCTCTTGTGATGAGAAGGAGGAGCCGATCGGTGGCCGCAAAGGCATTGGACACAAACACATGGGAAGGAAAAGAGCGAATCCAACGACGAATGAGAAGTTCTCTGCCGTCGCTATAGTGGTCAGAACCGGCAGTTTCGCTGATCCTAAACAAGTGCAAGGATTGGCTCATTTGGTGGAACACATGCTGTTCATGGGTTCCGAAGAGTTTCCCGAAGAGAATGATTTGGATGACTACCTGTCCAGTCGTGGCGGGTATTCAAACGCACACACAGAGTATGAGTACACGATGTTTGAAGTGGAGGTCCACCGCAAGCATATGTACGGCGCTCTCAAACGTCTGGCCCATTGTTTCATCGGTCCACTGCTTAGACAGGAGTCCATTGAACGGGAGATAAAACCGGTGGACACGGAATACAACGCAGCCCTTCCTGACGATGAGGTCCGGTTGGAGCAGATATTTAACAACCTGTCCAATGAAGGACACCCTTACCACGGCTTCCCGTGGGGTAACGCACTGTCACTCAAGACAATACCTGAGCGCAACGGAACCAATACTCACACTCACGTCAAGGACTTCTTTAAAAAGTATTACTTTTCGGATAACATTCATGTCGTCATCCAATCCCAGGAATCCATTGAAACACTGGAGGAATGGGTTACCGAACTGTTCACTAAAGTGAAACCATTAAACAAAAGCAATGAAATCGAAAGTTCAAAACCAATTGAACCCGAATTCGGGAAACCATTCGATAATAACCCGAACTTTCATAAACTGTTTTTCGTGGAACCGGTCAACGAAGTCGATCAGCTCTTCATCCTCTGGTGTTTACCTCCAGTTGTCGAGCACTACAAGACCTCTCCACTCGACTATTTGGGTAATCTAGTGGGTCATGAAGGGAAAGGTAGTCTAATATCACGGCTGAGGAAAGAGAATCTGGCGCTGGAGCTGATCGGCGGTATAGAGGACAGTGGTTTTGCGAACAACAAGTATTCATCGGTTTTCTTGATTGCAATTAAGTTAACAGATTTGGGGAACAAAAACATTGATAGAGTGGTTAAGTATGTCTTTGAATACCTGGATGTGATTGAAAAAGCGGGACCACAGGAGTGGTTCTTCGATGAGTTGAAGAACATTGAGAAGAACCGATTCAATTGGCAGGAAGAGTCCAGTGCTATCAACTACGTGAAGAAGTTGGCCAACAATTTGAATGTATTTCCCGTCGAATATGTTTTGTGCGGAAGTAAACTGTTTTTTGAATTCGACAAACAATTGATTGAAAGTTATCTCAAACTCTTGAGACCAGAAAACGCCTCTTTTGTCCGCTTGTGTACTAACATATTGAAGGACGAGAAGGACGTCCAAACGGAACAGTGGTTCGGCACTCGATATACCATTAAAGATGTGCCTAAACAATGGTTGACCAATAAGTTTGAGGACAATTCAAAGTTTTTTCAATTTCCGAATCCCAACCCATATATCGCAACCGATTTTGATATTAAGACCACTATTGAGGACAGAGTATTAGTGCCGATAAAGGTTTTGGACAAAACTCGGGTCAAATTGTGGCATAAGTTTGACTCAAAGTTCAAACTCCCGAAAGCTATCATTAAATTACATCTAATTTCTCCACATTTCGCCGAATCTGTCGAAAGTGTGGTAATAATGGATCTCTTCGTTGAGATTCTTCTCCAGAACCTGTCCGAAGAGGTATACGACGCCACTTTGGCCGGACTTTTCTGGAGTATAAGTAAATCACATACCGGTCTTGTGGTGACCGTCGGCGGCTTTGACCACAGATTAGATGTCTTACTGACGGCTGTTCTCAACAAAATGATTAACTTCGAGGTCGAGAGCCGAGTGTTTAATGACGTGAAGAAAAACCTGTCGAAAGGATATCACAACTCATTCATAGATCCGTCAAATCTGAGCATTTCGTTAAGACTTAATATCCTGAGCCACCGGTTCTTTCACGCAGTGGACCGACGGGTTGTCCTCAACTCTATCGACGAAAACAAACTGAAACTATTTGTGACCAAATATTTCTCCAATTTCTATATCGAAGGACTAATTCAGGGAAACATAACACAAGAGAAAGCAATCGATTTGTTGAATGACATCGAAACCAAACTCAGACTCGATTCGCAAACCGAAGACATAGAAGAGCCCCGACTGACCACCGCTCAGATACCCGTCGGCGAGGCTTACTGTCGAGTGATATCGATGTCCACTGAGAACAAGAACTCTTCGATCTCTAACTATTATCAGTTAAGTCCGGCCAACATTCAACTTCAGACCAAACTATCGGTGCTCTCCTCTATTATGGACGAGCCCTGCTTCAACATCTTGAGGACCA
Source organism: Pantelozetes paolii (assembly GCA_034687845.1). NCBI lineage: Eukaryota > Metazoa > Arthropoda > Arachnida > Sarcoptiformes > Oribellidae > Pantelozetes > Pantelozetes paolii. The sequence goes on along the minus strand of JAQGAT010000414.1, from coordinate 17,256 downwards.
AAGAAGGGTTAGGCTATTACGTGGCGGCACAAGACTACGACACTTATGGTATCAGTGGGTTCGGTGTTTCGGTGAACAGTTCGGGACAGGAGTTCGACTGCAGTTTCATTGACCACAGAATTGAGAATTTCATTAAACAGATGATTGAAATAATTAATGACATGAAAGAAGAGAAGTTCAAAGAACACGTCATTTCGCTGATTACCGCTAAAAAGGTGCCGGACCTTCAGCTCAGGGAGGAATTTGGGCGCAATTGGAATGAAATCATTTCATTCCTCTATTGTTTCGATCGTTTGGATAAAGAGATCAAATGTTTGGAAAAAGTAATTCAAAATTGAATTCAATTTGTGATTAGTTTTGACGAAAAGTGTTTCCATTTTTACCGATAATTTCAGATCACTTTCGATGACTTCAAGGACTGGTCTACGAATCAAATCCTCCGAAACACACAAAACAAACGCAAACTAAGCGTTCAAGTGGTCGGTTACGGCAAAAAGTCTCTGGAAGAGTGTCTCACCTGTGACGGCAAGAAATTGGATCCGTTGGCCAACACAGGACATACCGTCGACGACGAGTCCGAGCATTGCTTCAAGAAATTTAAGTTAACTTTTTTGAAATCAAAAGATCATGAAAACAATTGCAACAAATTTATTGATGACATCGTTAAGTATAAGACGGGTCTAACCGTATTCCCTGTCCATAAAGTGATTGATTAGGAATTAAATGCCGTTTTTTGACACAATTTTCATTAATTTATAAAACATTTTGAGATTCAATGAAACGGAAAGTCATTTAAAGGTAAAAATTTATACAAAAAGGGGTCAAAGAATTGAATAAATGCTTTCAATGAATAAAATAAATACAAAAAAGGGGTTTTTCTGTTATATTATATGACAACACCCGCGCCGTCAGACTTATAGACCGCGTGGTAGGCATTCCTCAGCAGTGCGTATGGAAAGCAAGACTCCAAGAGGTCCATCGTTAGGAACGGACTTTCCTGTACTATCATATCCAACAAGAGATAAATGGATTCTCTGTTTCGTATCATCTCTTTGTCTGTTTCCAGTCCTAACCGGAGTAGACTACTCGAGGCCAGAGCTAAGAACTCTTTGAGTCGTTCCTCAATATCATTGACACCGCATATAGTGAATAGGGAACCGGCGATACCATTGATCGCTTGCGCCAAACAGTGGATATTGTTTGCGTGCGCTTCCAGTGACGGCTTATAATACGACGTCTCACTTCTGGCCAACTTCGGGATCGAGACCGCAATGAATACCATTAGTAGACAAGCGATTTGATACTCGTCTTCTCCCAGTTCTGGACAGGCATTCCGTTTCCCATTAAAAGCAATTCAATCAAATAAATAACACAATAATTACCGCATTTTTGAGACCTAAGAGCACTGACCAAAGCTGGATCTACTTTACAGGGAAGGCCGGTCGCACTCGCCATCTCACTCACAATCTATGATTAAAAGCATTGGTTTTAAAACTAAAACAAAAAATCGTTTTCAATAACCAATTGAATAAATAATGGTAACATAGCGTCGGAACGGGAGCTCTAATGGCCACTAAATGGGCACTAAATCTAACCCTAAATCTAAACGAATGCACAAAAAGCCAAACAAAGCCAACAATTGCTGTGAAATACCTATAATTACCTGAAGTTTGATGTTTTCCACCTTTAAGTCCGAAATTAGTTATAAAAACAAGAGTTTTAGACAAAAGAGGAATAGTTTTGTGAAAATTAATATCAATTTAAGAATTTAAGGGAACAGTGATTAAAGACATGCCATACCATTGAGTCCCCATTAGGCACGTGGTGTTTGAAGTCCACTACTGAGCTCAAGAGGAATGGAATGCGTTCGGAGAGCACATCGTTGAGCGCTTCCTGCGCTAGACTTCTGAAGCATATAATCACTCCAATGATTGACATTCGCTGCAAAACGCTGTCCACATCTGCGGTAAACAATCATTGGATTAAAACAATTCACAAATCACTCAAAGGTTTAGTCATTTCTTAAGCAAAATGTAATGAAAAGCAAATACTTTGAGAAATTTTGGGTCCTTTTTAGGGAAGCGTTAGTAAAAGGATTAGTAAAAGGATTAAAGCGTTTATGAATTCAACAATAATTGCAAACAGTTTTGAACTCACTTTGCAATCGTCTGAACAACTCTTTCATTTGATCCGGTTTATCGTAATTAGATCGCAGGCCAACCAACACCTCTTTGTTCATAATAACCAGTTTCTGTAACATTAGAACCAATGTTAGCACAAAATAACCCAATATTTACCGATTATTGAATGAAAACTAACCTTCAGTTCCGTGACCTGACTGGCGATGTGCCACATGAGTGACTCATTCAAGTACTTCATACCATACGGTCCGATAAGTTCGGCCAAACTCTTCAGCTCTGGAATCAAATAGAGATTAAATCAAATATAAGGCCAAACAGTGGTCGCCGACACATACCGTTCACATCAGAGAACTCTTCGGCGGCGAACGGGATCTGTCCGTCGATCGAGAGAGTGACGAACGCTTTTTGTATCGGAGAATAACATATATGTCCGGCACTTACTCTCCGCAACAAAACCTCTAAATACCAGTTCGTGTAAAGAGTGGTAATAGTTTTGTCGCCGTGACTGTCCTGGGGTTGGGTTTGTTGTAGCAAAACATTATTGAATACTCGGGTGATATCGATATGAACTGCGAATACAAACCACAGATTAATGAAAATATTTTTCAATTGTCTTCAAAACTAACCGTAATTTTCGATACTTTGCAAAACATTCATATAAGAGCGCACCGACACTAACAGCTCAGACGGCTTTGCAATCTCATTGTTCTCCGGGTTGTACATAACCATCCCTACCAGTGCTTTATTGAAACGGGTCTCCAAGTGCTGCGTCAAGTACTCCCTGGGAGCAAACGTGTGGTCCCAAACCAGTATTGTTCCGCAATAGTTGATCGCAAAACACAGTTCCGTTAACGCCATATGGAGTTTGTCCATACTTTAAGCACAGGTAGGTATCATTGGATTAGTAAATACTCGGTAATAATAAATCAATTCAATGCATACGTCGTCAGCTCTTCTCTACTCCTTCTATAGCTCTCAGAGCCGGGTCTGTCCTCTTCCACAACCACTTTGTTCTTCTTCTCTCTTTTCTTTTTGGTTAATATCAGTGCCAGATGTGGGACAACATGTTTGGCCAACAGCTTATCGGAGAGCAAACACTGTTCGTCACATATAGTTGTGATTATATTTTTGGCCTCTTTTGACATCTCATCAAGAAATCCGTTAACCATTGTTAGGGATCGGTCGCCGATGTGGTGGCGCTGATAGCAAAGGAGAGTTAGAATCTTAAAACAGTGAAAACACAACTGACCTCTTCGGGGCAGAGCTCATGAGTGCAGTTCATAAAGTGACTGCAAATGAGAGGAAAGGCAACGATATATCGGGTCTGCGCCGGGAATTCCAAACACATGTGGAACTGATCGTCAAATAGTTTACTGAAAAAACTGAAACAAAAATTCATTTCATTTAGAAATCAATGAAAATATAAACAAATTTCGGCCAAAACTGACCAAAATATGGACAAATCGGACGATTCGACAATCATTTCGTCCAAATCGTCGACCATTCGGGTGTGAAATATAATGGTGTTCAACAAAACGGCCAAATCCTTGTGCTCGAACAGATGCATAGGGTATCGATTGACACTGCAATAGGCCTGTAGTCTAAACCAATCCAGTCTTAAACCCCTGAAGTCAAACAACTCATTGTTCTCCACCTGTTGGACAGACAGGTTGGAGATGACCTGATAGGCCGACTCTAATATGATAGAGTCCTCTTCGGGCATCATTGAGACATTTTGCATAATCTGGTTGAGCGCCACCGCATCATAACCGGTCAGGTATTGAACATAATATCGTTGTATCACTTGATTGTATTTCCTTACCAGTGCTCTCAACTCTTCCATATGGAACAGGAGTTCAGGTAATTGCCGGTCAACCAAATCATCTGATTGTGATTTTGCTTTTCCCTGACGGACAGGTGGGTTATCGCAATGCCTTAGAAGCCAATACACTTCATCCCTGGCAAACGACAGTCCCATAAACACAAGCAAAGCTTTGGGGCCGAGAAGGCCGGGTTGATCGGTCAAAATCAAACCCAACTCTTTGAGTGCGGTTCTCAAAAACTTCCGGCGCTCTCTATGAATGTGTCCGCTTTTGGATGCAATCAATACTTAGTAAACAATCAATCGATTAGTAATTGAATACCTGTTCTGAAGCACCCAATTGTAGGCCTCTTTCACTTCCGACACCCTTTTGTTGTACCCCTTATGGGACTCGAAGTACTGTTGTATGAAAGCGTGTGTATGGAGTACTTCATCCCTGAAGAGAGTGGTAACCCATCCGCAGTGCAGGGCTTTGGTGAACAAGTCCTGAGTGACCGCTTGATTGAGGTATTGATGGATCAGAAGAAAGCCGTCTACCGTTCCCATCAGTAAAACATTAAAATCAATGGATTTCAACGGTTAGTGATTGCACTTACATATGATATACCGTTCCATAGTGTCGAGGGACAGGTATTCGCACTGAATTAAGTCCGTTTGCGCCGGATTTAGCATTTGTGCGGGAGTGGCCACAAGACTAAGTAACTGACACTTACGCCACTCATCGGCCGAGAGGTTACGCATCGGAAACACTTTGTGCAGTGATGTCAACGACTGACACAACAGCTTCGAGTGAGGAATGAACTCTTCGGACAACTTCTTGAGCGGAGGATCATAATCGACGATCAGTTGTCCCAAACGCGGAAAACTGCTGTCCGAGTGCTGATGAATCATCTCATGTGCGGTATTGAAGAGACCTAACACTGCTTTCCTGTCCTCCACTCTCGACAGTAATATCATTAGTGAGACATAAGTGACGATTAGATCCAAATAGGCTTTTGTCACATCGAAGTTGTACTCCTGAGGAATATCAAGACAACTGTTAAGACAATAGGGAACAGGAGGTGAGAGGAATGGTATACAATGTCGAGCTGTAGCTGACAGGCGTCCATAGTTGTCAAGAGTTCGCAGACGTGGTCTTTGAAGTCCAAGAGATCCACAAACGTGTAGTAATATAACGACAAAGACTTCATAATGTCTTGTCTTATGTTGAAAACAGATCCCAATTGGCTCTAAATGTGAAGACATTTAAGTAATGATAAAAATGTCGGCCAATGACCGCAAAATCAATACATTATTGCTTCGGACGTCTGTATTCGGGAATCGTCTGACAATCTGTTTTATGGCCGACTCTAACGTCTTGTCGGACAGAAAGGATGGCTTGGATTTGGAGTCACCGCAGGCCTGAGGACAGCAAAAGACAACAATTAAGTGATTGCCGACAGAGAGTGAGACAACGGATCCAAACCTTCTTAATGTTGTAAATTCTGGTCAACATTCCGATCCCTCTGTCGTTAAGGATCGTCAGCTTTTCGGCCAACTTCTGCTGTGACGGAACTAATGGCCTCATTGTTGGCACTTCTTGTGGACAGTAATCAAAGGATCAAATCTATTGCCCAACCCTTGCGTTGTTTACACCCTTTAAGTGCTTATCAATTGTTGTCTCAATAGATGTCTCTCTCTTTACGACCCAAACATTGGACACAACTTTGGGATTGAATTCAATCTGAAATCAAAACAAAACACAAAAAGTGTTTAAAAAATGATTAAAATATTTAAAAATAGTTTTTGTTTTGTAATTAAAAACAAAATTAAAACTAATTTAAAGCCAAATGTTATGACAATTGACTTCTTGGCCATCAATGGCCACAACCGACGGCTTATTAACACGAAAGCCGACAAAACTGTTGCCAAAAATAAGACTAAAAAGTCTTTTGAAAAACAATTAACTGATCGTAAAATTGATGACAATTTGAAGACAATGCCTGAGATTGTGGTCAAACCATCGGAAGAGTCATCGCTGAAGACGTTAGACGTGAATGAAATGGCATTTCGTATAACAGTCACCGAAATGAAGAGATTTCTTCAAAACAATGAGTTTATTGTAACCAACGGTCGGACATGTCTTTCAATTAAGTGTCCGTTTTGTGAGTCCACTAAAAGACAATTGAATTCAATCCACAAATCAATTGATTCAAGACTTTTCATCAACAAAACCACATCTGATTTCATCTGCTATTCGTGTCAAACATCTGGAGTTTGGATCAGTTTTGTGGATCTGATCGCAAACCTGAAGACAAGAAAATCAGTGAAAAGTGATTTAGTTTTGCCTAAAATTAATCCCAATTTGTTTGGAGACGAAAACACACGACAAGTGTTGACCGAAATTATGGCAAACACTCGACCATTGGATGAGTTGACTGAAGAAGAGTTGAAATCAGTTTACAATTGCTTTGATTTGAATGGTTTGACAAAATCCAGTCTTAAGTCTTTCGATGTCTTTGTGTCCAAAGACTTCAAGCAATTGGTGTTTCCGTTCAAAGACTGTTATAATGAGAATACAATTAATGCCATAAAAGTGATTGAAATCATTGATGAAAATGAAAGAACAGATTCCAAGAAGTTTGTGGAAAGACTGATCCCATTTGAGACAAAGCTCTCTGTTTTTGGTTTAAATCAACACTTTTTAAATAAATGCTCTTTTGATGAGTTAGTGATCACTGACTCACCTCTGGATGCCATTGCAGTCACTCAACAGACGAATATACCCTCCGTTTCAATGCCTTTAAGGGGTATTTCAGCGCAATTACGGCCAGAAGTGTTGCCATTCTTTGAGAATTTTAAAAAAGTCAGTGATTTTTGAACATTTAGTCCATTCCTTAACAATCGGTTCCCGTTTTTAACCATTCATTTCTTAATTATCTTTAGATTACTATTTGGTTTTCAAACTCAATCCAAGACCTGAACTCTGCGAAGAATTTTTCCCGAAAATTGGGCGAAAATCGCTGCTATTTCGTCGGTTCCAGAGGTCAGGCCATTGAACACAAGACTCCTTTTCAAGGATTACAACAAAAATTAAAATTAAAAAAATTCTTGGATTCTTCGCAACGAATATCTCATTCATCGATAACAACATTCCAGTCCTTAAGACAAGCGATTCTCTGTGAGATCAAAGACCCGATGTGTTCGGGTGTTCAGTGGCAGCGGTTTCCAGAACTCAATCAACTACTGAAAGGCCATAGAAGTGGTGAACTAACGGTGTTTACGGGACCGACAGGTTGTGGTAAAACCACTTTTATGTCGGAATATTCATTAGATCTATGCAATCAAGGGGTTAGGACTTTGTGGGGCAGTTTTGAAGTGAAGAATACAAGGTTAGCCAAAATGATGTTAACCCAGTTCGCCGAGAAACCAATTGGTAAGCACCTGGATCAGTTTGACCTCTGGGCCGATAAGTTTGAGTGCCTTCCTCTCTATTTTATGACATTTCACGGACAGGAATCCATTGACAATGTCTTGTCAGCCATGACTCACGCGGTCTACGTTCACGACATAAAGCATGTGATCGTCGATAACATTCAGTTTATGTTAGGCTGCGCTCAGAATCAAAGGTTTGACCGCTATTGGCAACAGGATCTGGTGTTAGACCAGTTCCGCAAGTTTGCCACACGAGAGGACTGTCACGTCTCGCTTGTTATGCATCCGCGCAAAGAGGACGACATGAATGAGTTGAACAACAACTCAATCTTCGGCGGCGCTAAAGCAACACAAGAGGCCGACAATGTCCTCATTCTTCAGAACAAATGGCTGTCTGTATACAAGTGCCAGAAATACATTCAACTAACCAAGAACAGATGGGACGGTGATCTGGGAAATGTCCCGCTTTGGTTTGATAAGGACTCTATGAGTTATTCACCGCAGAGTAGACGACATAATCATCAAATTGAACCCAAAGTGGATTCAGAGTCAAGTGATGACCAGAATTGTGAACAATTGGACAAACAGTCGGACAAAGGGTTGGGATTCGCGACAATTAAGTGCGAAATTGAAGACTCGGATGATTTCCGCCTTCAATAGAGTTTACGGAAACAAACGTTTGGTTTGAATTCAATATAAATAATGATTTGAATATAAATTGTCAACAATTTTGTCATTACTTGTAATTCCTGTTAATATTATCGACAAAAAGCTTAAACGCTTGACATTTAGGCCAAAGTCTGCGTAAAATGTTTTACATTTCATAAACAAAATAATCATTTATTATGTAATCCGAGCGCAGATTCAGTGCTATATTTACAACGATTACAATAATCAATGTCTTTCTTCTTAGGCCTGAAATTGATTGCAATGTTTTTCACCAAAACTATTGAAACACTGAATAAATATCGATTGAAAGACAGAAACTATTTTTTAATAAATGAAATCATTTCTGAAATAAAATTGTTTTTATAAGAAATATATAATAAAATAAAGTCTGAAATAAAAGTGAAATAAAAATTCAATTAATTTAATGTAAAAAACATTTTCCACTAATTTATGCAAATTTTTTTTCATTCAATAAAACACTTCATTAAAAAACATGAATATTAAATGAATCCCACGTTTGGCCCCTATATTCGGGCGCTTTTCTAAATGCACTTGATCCTTAATTGGATTATATGATTGTGCTTATATTGTTATAGCAGTACCAAGTTTGTTTTAATTTAAATACAGTAAACCTAAATATTTATTAGACATTGTTTAAGCCTTTGCTTTCACTTCAATGACTTAATCATTGAAATGATTTGCAAATCATTTTGAAAAACAAATCAATAATTTGTTGAATAAGTTATGCATATAATCACCAAAAGTCAAAACTATTGTCACCCTTTGAAAATTGAAACCCTTCTTATCAATAGTAGACTAAACAAGATTGAACTTGGATATTTGAATTATCCAATCAATGAACACCAATCCCTATCCCCAGTCCTATCTAACAGTGCAGTGAAAGTGATACATGAAATGCATATTTCGTTTCATTTCATTAAAATTAAATGATTTAAACATAAATTGCTTTTCATTTGGTATTCAAAGCAATCATTGAATTGCTATCAAAACCACAATTAAATTGAATGAAAGACAGGAATGAGAGGAAAGGGAGTGAAAGGGAGTGTCTGTCTAGAGGTGTGACGGCGTTATAGCGTTGTTATGACAACCGATTGACATATTGTGCGGTTCTCTCACTCTCTCTCTCCCTCTCTGTCATTGAGTGCGAGCTCTGTATCGGCGATGAAATAGCTCTCAAACACACCATCTCTTCGGCCGATCAGACCATTGGGTGATAACTGGCCAACAATGGCATCTATGCTGAGCCACGCCCTCACAGGTCTGGCCGTCTTCTTCGTCGGCGGTTGGCTTTTCGTATGGATTATGCATTTGATGGCAATTTTCAATGGGTTTGTCATTGATTTCAATTGTTTTACAAATTGTTTATATATTTTAATCAAAACTTTTATATAATTTATAAAAACATTGAAATTAATTGAAACAACACTTAAACCCGAAGGAAACGGAAACTCTACGCCAAGTGTGAGTTGAGGACCGGCACCGAAACACCGCTTCCCGGCGTCTCAATCCTCAAACCACTCGTCGGTATTGATCCAAATCTCTTCAGCAATTTGGAGTCCTTTTTCACAATGAATTACACCCAGGTATTGTACCCCTGATTCAGGGGTTTTTTCACAATCATTATTACGAAATGCCTTTGCATTTGAAGTCCTATTTATTGAATGCATTTGGCGTTGGATTTGTTGACAGACTTTCCTCTAATCAATGATTTCCTCAAAATCTTTGACTCATTTCTTGTTTATATAATTGCTTTGAATTTTTAGTCCACTTTTTCCCACAAACTATCAAATGTTATGCAAATTGTGGTCAAAATCAACGAAATTATTGTCATTTTCTTAATTATTAAATCAATAATTAAGTCAAACATTGATTTAATTGAATATCAAATTAATGATTGAATAATACCCTGAATATTGATTTTTAAATGACATTTATTTTTCATTCAACAAATATTTGTTTTATTTTTTCTTCAGACCTTTAATTATCAGATGTTTTAATGATTTGAAATTTATTTTTAATGACTTTTAATTAAAAGCAAATATTTGTCTATATTTAGAGTCAGATCACTGTTTGCGAGGATATATTAGATTTAATGCAAGTAATTGTCATCTGTTTTGAAAATTAAACGAAATATTCATTCAATTATTCAGCGATTGATTTGTTTTTGAAATGCTTTTGAAAATTGATTTAAACCTAAGAAAACGAAAATTTAAATAATTTTTACTTTCATTTCATATGAAATGCAATATATTTTTCATTGCCTTTAAAAACATTTCATATTTGAGTGCAATTTAAACAATGGTTTAATGATTACAAACACATCTTCAAAATGACATTTCATATAAAAAACAGTCTAATAGTGTTCACATTGCATGCAATTCAGTCATTAATTCAAAGAAACGCAAAGAAAACTTGAATTTTGTGTAATATTTACGAAACGTTAAGACATTTTTGTAACGAAAGTATAAAATCATAATTAAATTGACTTTTATTTCAATGAAATGATATTTTCATTGAAATGCAAAACAAATTGAAATTTTTCAGTAAAAAAAACAAATTTCAAAACTTCTCTCAAAACCCCAGAAAACACGACATTTAATGAAGTGTTGAATCATTTGTAACTAACTTTCCACTCGTTATAAGACTTCAAGACTTAAAAATTGTTTTCAATTATCCATAGTTTGAGCTCTTATTCTGCATTCATGACGACAAAGACGCCGCCATTATGTTTGTCCAACGGCTTATCGACAAATACCCCGAAGTGGACGCAAAGCTGTTTGTTGGCGGCGAAACAATAGGCGTCAACCCGAAGATCAATAATATGCAACCGGGCTATAAAGCCGCCAAATATGACCTCATCCTCATCTCTGACAGCGGTATTAGAAGTGAGTTTTGCATCAATTCCTCTAAAATTCAGTCCATATTCAACCGAAATGTCAATTGCAGTGAAAGAGGACACTCTCTTGGATATGGTGTCTTCAATGGCAGACGACGTGGCGTTAGTCCATCAAATGCCGTTTGTTTGTGACCGCAAAGGGTTTCCCGCAGTCCTCGAGAAAGTTTGTATTTTTGTGTCATTTTACAAATTATTTATTAATTGTTTTGGTTTTAAAAGGTATACTTCGGCACAGCTCACGCCCGTATCTACCTGTCCGCCGACTTCCTGGGCATCAACTGTCCGACCGGAATGTCGGCACTGATGCGTAAAAACCTTTTGGACGAAGTCGGAGGGATTGCGGCTTTCGGTCAGTATTTGGCCGAAGACTTCTTTTTTGCCAAATCATTCACTGATAGGTATTTGACATTCAATGAAGACTTAAACCAAAATTTAATTGTTTTCTCAATGACTCAGAGGTTATAAATTGCGGATCAGTTCACAGCCCGCGTGGCAGAACTCATGTACGCCTGATATCGATTCATTCCAACACAGGATAACGAGGTATTGATCCCTTTCCCTGACATAGTATAAGATAACTGAGTGTTTAGTCAAACAGTTAGTCATTCATTGCAATCGTTTTGAGTTATCATTGAATGTATTTCTGTTTTCAATGTTAAGACAAATATCTGTTTATATTTTGAACACATTTTATCACAAAAATAGTATTTATTTATCGATTTATTACTAAAATCTGTTTCAACTCTGATATCATTAGACTTAATGTCAAATCATTTATTCAAATGTTATTCAGATTTCCTATTAATTAATGATTCAATCGATTAGTATTTGAAATATTTGTGATTAAGTGCTCATAAGTATTGATAGGAAGTAATAAATTTGAGGAAATTTATCATAAATTGAATCAATATTTCACTTCAAAAGCAAACTTCACTGAAATTTACATTAATTTCTTATTCACTACTCATTTGTTATAAATAACTAATTGTTTATTACATACTATTGAATGTATTAATACCTGTGCTCTCACTGTGACAGATGGGCCAAACTTCGTATAGCAATGATTCCACACATGATCTTATTAGAGCCGTTGTCAGAGTGCCTAATGTTGGGTGTGTTGGCCGCCTGGGCCGTCAGCTTTCTCTTCCAGTGCGACCCCTTTGCCGTCTACTTATTTCATCTGCTTTTATGGTTTCTTCTCGATTATGTCCTCTTATGTATAGTTCAGGTATTAATCCATTTGTCACTCAAATTACCGACGCTTTTGGCCTCTCTTTCTAACCATTGATTGCAAACCTATAGAACGGTTCGATACCATTCAGTAAGACTGACTTTGTAGTGGCCTGGATGTTAAGGGAGTGCTGTGCTCTTATACTCTTTATCAGAGCTCTTTGGGAACCGGACATAAAGTGGAGAACGGGGACATTTAAGTTAAAGTGGGGCGGAGTGGCCCAAGAAGTGAAAACAAAATTATAGCATCACTTCTCCAATCATTGGTCAATATTTGGCCGAAAAGTACTGTTTTTAATATTTACAACAAAAGTGCCTCCAATTGGACAGTCATTTGGACAAACATTTGTATTTATATAACTCATCGGCAAATCATTGGCAGTCTATTCGACTAATTATTTAATTTTATACAAAACTCATCCATCGATTCAAACATTGGATTTGATTTGCATTTACTTTCTTTCACTTAGTTTTCTGTGAACTTTAAGTGACATTCAAATGAAACACTGTTTTCAATGGTTTTGAACACAAAGTGTTTTGGTTTTCCTATTGAATGCCAACTCTTGTGAAACGGAAGACAACGTTTTGGATGCAAACAATCAAATGCTAATGAAGTGAATAACAGTCGGAACCCAGACATCGAAATAACTCTTCAATTGTGTTAACCCTTTGGTTGTGTTTTTAAGTTCAATACTGTAGACCTCAAAGACTATTGTTTTAAATGAATTGCATTTTTGTTCAACAGATTCACAGATAAGGCGTTTAATTGACTTTTATTTGAGATTTAGTTTTTACTCAAAAAAATTGCATTTATTTTTCAGATTTTATTTATTTGTAATTTATTTCTCATATTTTATACAACGCCTGAAGAAGTGCTTAATCTCTGAACGAATTTAACTCTTATTTTACATATAATTATGTGTTTTTGAAGTGAAATCTCAAAATCAGTGAATGATTTCAATGTTATGTTTGTTTTATAATTGAGTTTTCGATCAAAATTTGATTTCATTTTGCCTTTTATTTAATATAAAAATATTTTTCTCACAAAAAAATACTCAAATCTTATTCACAATTAGATATTCTTTGCCAATTAATGGCTTAATATTTGATGAATCAGTCGATGTCTACCTTTCCCTTCCATTAACTGACAAATGAATTGTCATTTTATTGTCAAATGTTTTCCTTAAAAATGAATTTCCATTTCATTTGAAATTAAGTTTGAATTTAAGAGATTTAAATATTTTTAAAACACATTTGTCTTCAAAACAAATATAAGAGTTTAAAATATAATAATAATAATAAAATTGAAAAGTGAATCCATTTTCTAAAAATACCCCTTAATTACCCCTTAAATCAACTAAAAAGTGAAACATATTTTATAAATTTCTAACGAAATGACAAATAATTGTAATGTAATTCAGAAACTGATTGTGAAATCAAAGCTCTTTTTTGTTGAAAGAGGTTTTTCATAATATTCAGAAAATCTGAAGAAATTTCAGTTTAAATATTCAATATTTTTCTCAATACTTAGGTTTTTATCAAATATAATATAATTTTTTTTATTTAATGAAAAATTGTTTATTTTGTCGACAAAAGAGAGTAAATATTGTTTTAAACGATTCAATAGAGAGAAAGTTTCAAACCCTTTCAATTTGAATACAAAATAGCATTCATTTGAATGAGTTTTCAATCAATACTAATGTATCGATCCGTGAATTGAGTTTAAATGCAAAACAATCGAAATGCAAGAAAACATTCCCTTTTTGTTGACAAAAAACAACATTTAAATTGATTTCTGACGTAAATTCAGCCGAAAATTGTATTTATAGTTAATATAAAGCAAAACAAGTCTTCTCTTTACTAGTCGTGAATCGATTTAAACATTTCAAACAATATTTACAATAAATTCTCTCTAAATGTTGTGAAAGAAAACTAAAACTGATTTTATTTCTTAATTTACAAAAAACTAAAACTGAAATCAATGTTAAACTGAGAAACAGATCTTATTTTCCAATTAGTCTTCAATTTCGACAATATTTTTGTGAATTTTATTTTTTATTAATTCATAGACTAATCGTGTATTTGATTAGAAAGACAACAATAAAAACCAATTGTTTGCCAATTATTATGCAATTATGAACTGAAGCACAGATTCAGAGACAGAATCTATTCTTAAAACTTTGTTTTCCTTAAGAATTACTCAAAAAATTGTAAATAAATTTCAAATAAATATTTAATTTCAAACAAAATACAAAATATTTTATTGTTTTTATGTATTGTTTGCGAAATTTAATCGCAATTTAATGATTAATGTGTTTTCCGTACTCTATAGACATATGAAGGCCAGCCATCGGCCCAACACTACTCAACCAACTGATCAAATAGTTTTCAATCAATTGTTTTGTTGAGTAAATAGTTTTCATTAGTGTTGATGTATGGCACGGGTGTATAGCATAGAATGGACGCAAGAGGATTGGATGTTCCTGTCGGTGCGGAAAGGGTTATAGTTTTATATTGTATACAAATTAACTGTTTATACCATTTGTGTAATCATTGAACCAAAACGTCTATAAAGTGCCGACTCTTCGGTGGTTTCCACGTCTATCTCGACCTTTGATTCCTCCGAAGTATACACTCTTGGAATGCATTTCCAAATGTCTTCTAATCGGACGAGAGATCCGTCTTTTGGAGAAAAAATTATTTGAAATCAAAACACAACTAAATTACTAAATGAGAGGACAGTTATGTCATTTCAAACCTGAATTGTTTGCATTAAAGTAGAGAACAGGAACCGAATAAGAAAGACTGTAAACGATATGATATTCAAATTTAACCACCGGTGCAGAGGAGACAGCAGTGGCTTCTTGTGGATCAACGCTTTCAATACAATCGCTTAGACTTTGATTCACATCTAAATCGTCTAAAACTTCCTGTTTTTGATCGACAAGTGCTTTGAATTCAGTCTTCATTAAATAAATTCCTCCGATTTGAGCCTAAATTGCAATCAATTTAACAAAAATTAAAATTAAAATCAATTTTCAATTTATTTTTATTTAAAATCAATTTTTATATCAATATTTGCATTGATTTACGAAATGAAATGACATTTGATATAAATTAGAGTAAAAATCAAATGAAAAGTAAACTTTATGACCAAAGGGTCAGACAATCGGCCCTTAATTCTGGCCAACGATTGCCAAAATTTCAATGAGAAATCAGGGGTTAATAAGAAAAATAGAATCACAAAAACCCCTGAATTTATAACTGAAAACAAAAAACGTTTTATTTATTGAAAACTAAGACTTTGGAGCCGAAGACCAAGTGCTGGACGATTGGAAACTTCGGTAAATATTCTTTTAAATACATTTGAAGTAATCCTTTGTTTATTTTAGACCAGTCGTCGACACCCGAGATGTTCCACAACTGGTTCGAGTGCTCAGCAAACGGTCCTCTCTTTACGTCGTGTATAAAACTAATGGCAGAGAAGAAAATGAAATCATTTTTGTATTTGTCGGCCACTTCTGAGTCCGGAAACGATTGCGGCTCAATGTCCGGGTGTCCGACCAGTTGTGCGGAACCGAAATAAAACGGAAGGAACTGGAAGTCGTCTAATGAGAAGGCGCCGTGACTTCCGGCCGGCTCTAACCGATATCGCAGCTGTATTTTGCGGACAAGCGGTAAATAAATGACCGAAAATATGGTCAACAACTGATGGCTTATATTCTTCACCACCTCTTTGACTAACACTTCCTCTGAAGTGTTGATTAGTTTTAGTTTATATAAACCCATAAGAAATATAACGAAACACATCTCATGTCCGGTCCCGTAGTCTATGCGCTGTTCGTTGCCGAAGGAGTCCAACAAATAAGGCTTCAGTTCTGTCACTTCGGACGGACTTAACCACAGACTCAGACTTGAATTCACTTGAGTTTGCATTTCATTGAACCAAACCCTAAACGCCTTATTCCCGAACCTCTGGTTCTTGTCGTCGTCGAAGGGCTTCACCTCATCGACCAGTGCTGACAGTTTGTCCAAGAGGTGGACGACAGACACCAACACCTCATGAGTGATGGATTGTCTTCTGTTGAGACCTCTTTCGTGAACTCCTTTTGCAAATTCATTCAATTGTTTGATGAAATTGAGATAATCTTTATATCCATCACATGTTAACCACTTCTGGATATCGTTTTGACTTAATATACGTCTCTTCGGCTCCAAACCAGTGGCCACGACATCGGCTTCGGTCGAAGACATCACTCAAACAAATCAAATGCAAAACAAATGTCTTTTCACTCAATGTTTTCAAAAGGTTTTCAAATTATAAACAAATGATTATTCAATGAATGAAACACTTTATGCCTTAAATCAAGTGATAGTCAGGAGATGTCGACTCAATGTAAGGCTTGGACAGACAGTGAGACCCGGAGTCGGGGCTGACCTTCAGTCCCAACCCCTTAGAAGGAAATCAATTTAAAATCAATGATTGATTGCATTTATAATTAATATTCAAACCATTTATTGAAATATTTATCAAAAGTATATGTTTTCCGAAAATAATTTAAGTGTTTATAAGTTTAAGGGGTTTTTCAGTTCAATTAAATATAAGTATTACAAGAAACTAGGTTGGTCATTTCAATTCAGGGGATATTTCTTGATTATTAAACTTCAGTCTTAAATATGCTATGATTTTAAGGGGTATTTAATGATGAGATTTAAATCATTTGTATAACGAATGGTATTTTTGTTCACAAGTCGTGAATGAAATCCATTTTTGTCTGAAAACATTAAATTCACTAAAATTTGTGCAAAAAATGAATAATAATTAAAAATTGTCTACAATTTGAGGAAAATATTGAATAAAATCGTAAAATTTTCCTAAATTTTTATTTTGTAAATATTTGTTGAATAAAGAAATCTCCTTAAAAACCATCCATTCCTATACTTGTGCACATGAGCACCTGCATAATTTAATATTTCATGATACAGTTAATATTCTATATCTCGAACAGGGTTGGGGCCACCAAAATGTGTCGACTTAGAGAATATGTCGAGTTAGGGAATAA
>JAQGAT010000413.1:0-33373 GCA_034687845.1 Pantelozetes paolii | reverse complement strand
TCACTTCTAATGTTGTCAAATAAAATAAAGTTTATATTATTAATAATGAAAAACCAATTAATTGACAAATAAATGGTATTTTTATTATTGATCGCATTTATCAAATGATCCTACTTACTCTAAATCAGATTATTAGCCCCTGATTTGTCATTTAATTAATTAGTTTACCCTTGTTCAATTCAATTGCACAGTTACTATGTTTCTATTGATTTAACTTAAATTTATTTGACTAATTGAGGCCTAAGACTTGGGATCTGATAACAAAACTACAGACAAAATCAGATCTACACTGAAGAGACTAAAAGTATTTTTTACGTCTCATTTGAGCTGATCTTTCAAAACACAATTCAATTGCAAAAGAGATGAGAAGTAATTGTATTCCCCTTTAATTAAAGCCCAAAAACACATAAACCCTATAAAAGTGTAAATGCATTGATATTTCCCCTTAAAAACACACAAATGAAAAGTGTTGTGAAGTTATCCCCCTTTTCTCTCTCAAAGGGTGTTTTAGTGTCAATAGTTTGAGCACTAATTGGCATCACATTTGCAATTAATCGCAAATCTCTGCACAAAACCTGTCAGACAGTCATCTCTTTCTTGTCATGAAATGAGAAAATATTTTTGTTTTTGTTTTATAATTGTTTTGCAGTCAAACTCATAATTACATAATTAACTCTAAAACCAATTATTTTGTTTCAATTCATTATAGAGTGCATTCAATTCAGGGTACTTTCAAAACAATTTTTATAATAATAGGCAATAATTAAGGAAAACAATTGTTTTTCAATATTTATTATAAAACATTTGGATTATTATGAAAACACTAAACGCTTATATCCTGTATATTAAGCATTTTGCTAAATATAGCTTAATATAAAAGGGGGGATTAAAATCAAATCCCCTTTCACTCAGATTTGACTATTTTGTTATAATAAATGATAATTTAATGCATTTTTTTATAAAAATAAAAATAAAATCATTTTATAATTAGATATTTTTCTTTTACATTTGAATTACAAAATAACATTTGAATCGCAAGTATTTAGACTAAAATTGAAAACATTTTTGTATATATTTAACAAAAATAAAATATACTTTCAATTGAATTGAGATGAAAACGAAAGTCAAAGCAATCGTTGACTGAAAAAACAGTTTTATTTGAAGCGAAAAATTTAATTTTATTTCACAAACGAATTAAAACTAAAAGTAAGGAAACAAACAATGAATTGAAAGCATATGTGAATTGAATGCAAAGAAATCTTAAGTCAAATGAGTTTTTATTGTTCTTTAACTCTGTTTTAAAATAAAATGTAGCAAACATTCAGTGATTATATATTTGAAACGTAAATAGCAATGTAAAAAATAATATCCTCACAGGGGGTTAATTAATTGTGAAAGATCAATTTAATTAATAATGAATTTTACTTGTTTAATATAACATTATATAAATTTTTATATAATAAACTTTCATTTCTTTTTTAATAGTAAACAATTGATTAAATTTTTGACAAAGTCGAGAGAGAGAGAGAGAGAGAGAGAGCAAAGTATTTTGTAGTTAAGTGTGGATTAAAGGAAGACTAAGATCCGGAATAATTCAAATAGAAATGCGTTCAAACCGTTCACATGTGAGTAAAATTCACTACAATTTTCAGTATATATTTCTCAAAGGATTAAAATCTATTGCAAAAGAATTTAATGAAAGAAATGTTGAAACAATTTTTGTGATGAAAAAACATTTGAAAATAAAAACTCAAAAAGACATCCACTTTATTGAAAATTTAATATCAGTTTAATTGAAACGAATGGAAAGAATTTGAGTAAAAGATTAATTTTGAACGAAATATTTTAAAATCCTCTTGCTAAAATACCAGAAATATTTTATATTAGGTCAAATATTTTGTTAACTATTAATAAAATAAAATACATCTGATTGCTTATTTTTTATAAATCTTGTTTAGCTCTGATATAAAAATAAAATTTTATTTTATATCACTAAAACAGAATACCCTTGTTAATTTGAAAATTAAATTAGCATAATAAAGTTATATTAAAAATGTAAATACTCAATATTAGTTCATTACATTAGAAAGGTCCTTATAGTATATACCACTTAACCCTCTTTATCCACTGAGGGATTAAAAAACCATTTTTTGAATTTTAAATTAAAGTAAAAACAAAATTAATGATTATTTAGTGTTTTATAACGAAAAGCAATCGAAACTTATTCCTCACTCCTTTTGGAAACTCAATGTTGAGATAAGAGAAAATGATTTCAATTCAGAAAATGAAGTTTTGGTAATAAATAAACACAATTGAAGTGTGCAATGAAAAAACAGTTTACGATTACTTAATTAGAGCATAAGTACAGTGCTATACCAGTGCTATACAAAAAGAAAGTGTACACTCAGTGCGTGCACTGATTTTAGGGCTTAGTATTTCACTGATGAAAAATCTCTAACAATTTTTAATTGCATAAAAAGTTGTGAATAAGTTTTTGTATTCAAAATAATTCCAAACCATTTATCAGGAAATTAATTATCTGTTTCACTGATAGGCTATAAACTATAGTGAATCGCTTCAGGATCCTCTCAATGTAAACAATGGAGTAATCGATAGTTAATACAGAAAATACTTATAAAGAAATGATTTTTACGTTTAATTAATAAAAAATATTTATTAATAAAAAACAAAACAAATTTTTTGAACACTTTTTTCGCCACAGATTTAATAAATACTAATTAAATGGTCTTTTAATGTATTAATTAACAGCGGTTTCACTATAAGGGGGCGGTCTCTCTAAATTCCAATTAATTTGATCCCTGGATGAATGCATATCAAGGTAATTATCATTGCTTATAGAGTATAGAGAATTAGTGCGATTCTGGTCCACAGTTCTGGGACAGCAGTGAAACTTAATCAATGCAATGGCCAGGAGTACAAACCCGAACCAAACAGCCACCGAGCCAAATATCAATACCACTGTCCCGGCTCTATATGAAGTGCTGTCTTCCGATGATTCAGCACTTGAGCCGATTTCGGTGATTGGCGACGACACCTCTCTGACCACTACACCACTGATGATCAAAATAATGCCGAAAATCAATAGATATATCGATAGATTGAGTGATACCACAGAACAGGACAACATGTCTGTGCTATTCTGTCTTTGGCGTGATTTATAGCACCAAATATAACGCATGTAGTCTACGAACACCATTCCTCAACCATAAGTGGGTTTACAATTGATTTACTCTTTTATCTTAAATAAAACTTATTTTAAAATTTCAATTAATTTAATATTTTCTTCAATTTATTTCAATATTTAATTATAAATGCATATTTTTTCTTAGCAAGTGATGAGCACAGGTATGCAAATAAATTAATTTCGATAATTTATCTAGATAATATAATTATTAAATATTATCCAACTATTGATTTATGCATTTATTTAATACAATATATAATTATAATTGAAAATCACTTTCCGTTGTCTTATGTGTTGTTGAAAATAATAAAATGTGTTTTTGAAACAATATTTTGAATAAAAACGCAAAACAATTAACATTAGTAATTAAAATTATACATGATAATTAATAATAAATAGTAGCATGGTCAAAATAATCCAGATAATGATAAATTGAATAACATTTCAGGTGAAAACAATTATGTCTTCCACTGGTATCTGTTCCTTATCAGTTTTAATTTCAGTTCACTTAATGCAACTAAAACATATAATCTAATGTTTGAAAGTATAATCTTTTGCAAGGTGTGATAATTAAAATTAAGATAAAGGATTAAAAATTGATACTGATCATAAATGAGTTAACAAAACATATTTAATATCAAAACAATAAATAATTATTTTTAATTTACGCAAAATTGTTTCATTCATTAATAGTCTAAAGTAAACAGTAATTATACACATTAACGCATTCCTTGTTTTCAATATGCAATGACTCTATTGTTCACATATTTTATGATATAATAAATATCAACTGTTCTTAAGGATTGATTAAAAGTTTAAATATTTGATAAAATACTATCATTTGTAACCATAGATATGGAGACCTTATGCTCACATATACTGTAACACTGTATTATATAAACGATTCTTCAACACAGTATTAAATAAACATCTTCAAACTAATTGCATAGTAGACCTTTGTAATAAATGAATATGAGCATGATGATTCATAGAATGATATGCGAGTGCTTCAACATTAACTCTTTTATCGCATATCTATTGCAATAAAATAATAATAACTATTGCTTTGTATTTATATTTCAAACCCTTTATTGCTTTGTATTTCAACCCCTTTAATGATTTGCATAAAAACACTCTATTTATAAATGTATAGCAAATAATAAAGTCATTAAAATTTAAACAACCATTAAAAGTGTAAATATATGTGAGCTTGCTAAGTGACATTTAAACATGGCCACTATTCTGAATAATTTTAAAGTTATCCGGGATATAGATAATAAGCTAAAATTTAATATATCTAATTATCATGTGTTTGAATATTGTGGCTTAAAGAGTGTACTGTTAGTCACCACCGATGACCACGTCTGGGGGTTTGGCAGCAATTTTTGTGGAAGACTTGGTTTTGGACATAATATTGACGTCACTTCACCACAAATCGTTGATGACCTGTGCCACCAAAGTATTGAGCACTTTATCATTGCTTCAAATTTTGTTTTGGCTCTCAATAAACAAAATCAAGTCTTTGGTTGGGGTTGTAATGACATGGGTCAGTTGGGAAGGGGGTATACCTCTGATAGTTATGACACAACTTATGAAAAGCCTGAATGTATTCAATATCTGAATGATAAAAATATAATACAAATAAGTTGTGGCGACAAGTATTGTCTGGCGCTATCATCTGACGGCTTACTCTATGGATGGGGTGGTAATAGATTTAGACAATGTAACTTTCTAGACGACTCTGATATTATTCCGTCCCCGGTCATTATTAATATTCATAATAAAATAATTAAATCAATTCATTGCTCTGGTTTTATGTCATTTGTGATCTCAGTGGATGACCAAGTTTACAGTTGGGGATACAATCATAATAACAGCATCGGTCATGAAATTGAATTATCAGGGATACTATGGAGACCAAGAATAATTCCCATTAAAAACGTGAAAATGATTGCAAGTAATAACAAAAACACTTATTTTCTAACAAACGATGGTTTCGTCTATTTTTGCGGATATTTCTATCAAAACGAGAATTTGTTTTCAAAAACACCAACACTTATAACAAGTGAATTAACATTTGAAACACTGGATGGTATTGGCCTTACAATCAATGGCAACAAAGTTTACAAATTTGTTCAAGATAAATATCTTGAAACTAATTTTTCAACAGTTGAAGAATACTATTGCAATGAGTTTCAAACCACTTACAAAACAATATCAATACTACCAGCGCTTAGTATTGATTGGGAACCTACAAAAAGCGAAGAAAATGATGACCAAGGACATAAATTAATCGAATAGCAGGTGTTGAATTGAAATCCAATATAATGTTAATCTCTTATATCAGAATCAATTTTTATTTTCTCTTGCAATAATGATTTACTAAATCTATTATACCAGGAATATTTTAAATTCAACAAAATAAAGCTATTGTTTTGTTTTCACACAAAACAAAAAACAACAGCATTTGATATAAAAACGCATTTGATTTGAATAAATCTCAAATGTATTCACAATATATTGACTTTGACTTTCAATTATGCATTGAATTATCAGTGAAATATTGAAACAAAAAAAAAATCCATTCAATAAAAGTTTTTTATTTTTTTTACTGACAAACAGTTTTCTCTCTCAAAAGCACTCAATGTTTGACAACAACTGTGTATTCAATTTAAGTGTAAAAACAAATGAATTGAAATTCAATTAATTTTTATTTGCATTTCATTTGTGAAACAATAAATAAAAAACTAATTTAAAAGTTTTTGTTTTCATTTACTGAAAGAGCACTGAAATTCACAAACAGTTTCTTTAGTCTTTAATTTCAGTTTTTCAAAGAAACTATAATATATAGTTTGTTCATCGTGTGTGTAAGCTCCCCCCTCCCACTTTTTAAAATTTCTCTATAGGAGATTAATATGAAATGCTCTATGAAGATTCAACATGGCGATAGAGATCAGGGAAAATATTCAATGGAAGTTAACATGGGATTTCTTTAGGAATTTAAAATTGGGAGATTACAGCACATTTAATTCTAAAAGGTGAAAAGTTGTAAAAGGATTTATAATTTAAATAAGATATTGAATTTAAACTGCACAATCTATTAATGTAGATTGATATTGGGAAGTTTTACTCCATAACAACTATTTAAGAAAACTGTAATTATAAGTTTCACTCAACCCTTGTTTATTCCGAATTGAAGTTAATGAAGAAAATCCTGATTTCGTTACAAAAATATACTGTTTTTCAATCGATTTATACTGATTTTGCTAAATGTTTGTCTACTCTTTCATGTGTCTACCGGTGCTCTTCAGCTCCAAGCATAGCGTTGTCGTTAGTTCACAAACACTAAAGCAGTTTATCCTTCAGAGACATACTGTATATAATATGTGGACATTAGAGAGAAGGACAGACTTTACCCACTATTGAGAACATGTTTTTTGTGCTCACATTAAAGATCTCTTTCCCATGTCTTCAATGATTTAAAGACCTTTAAAGACCATTCCTTAAAAGACATTGAATTTCTAATGACATTAAGTGTAAAATATTGTCAAATGGTTTAGAAATATTGGATATTCAGGAACATGTTATGAAACACTCATTTAATGTTTAAATCTCTTTTTTACCCCTGATTTGTGCAAAACCTATTCAAAACAGATAGTGATTTGAATGTTTCAAAAAAAGGCAATGAATTGAGAAGTAATTCAAACTTCAAATGATATACACTTTTTGAGACAATTGTTAAGATAGACATCATTTAGGACTTGAAATGTGTCCAAAAATATCATACATTAACTGAACTGATGTTAAGACTGGCGTAAAATAGTCTTGAAAAACATTGATTACATCACTGATAGACACCATAATAGGAGAGTATATATCAATAAACGGTATGTCATGTCTCTGAAGACTCCTTACAATCATTTGGATTCTTATTCATTGACTCCCATTCCTAGTCCTCAATCACTGAAGACTTTGATTGCGATAAGAATATAGTATTTTTCAGAACTCACTCTTATTCTGCCAGTGATTGTGATTGTTGTCTACTTTTGTCAACCCATCGGTGCTGTCGATGCCATTGTCGGTGTCGACAACTGATAGCTCAATTTGTGGCCCATTTTTGCCAACACTGGACTCATTATCTGCAGGCGATGTCAGGTTCACCACAGGATGTGTCGGCGATTCAATGCCTACTTTCACATATTTGGTCACTAAAAGGGGGTATAAAAAAGAGGCATAAATTAAAGCAAACATTTACACAAATCAGGGGTTGAATGGTATAAATGAAAATATATTTCTGATTTGTTTGAATGCATTAATTGTCTGAATCAGTGATTAGACTCTCAAGAGAATCGATATATTCTTATACAACAACTCATTCACAAAATTAATTCATTTTCAGGTTTTCAGACAATAATTACATTCAATTGTTTTAAATTAATTATTGCACAAAATATATAGCCATTTGTAAGACTATTGTTAGATATATTGTGCGCAAGGGGTTCAGGGGGTTATGAATTTATTGTTGAATGAAAATGACCGCAATTATTGAAAGTCAATGATTGAATTGAATACTACTTCTAATCTATTGTCAGTTATTTATTGTATATTTCAATGAATTGAAAGCATATTTAATCTAAAAAAATATTGAATTTCGCCAAAGAATTACTGCAATTTTCATCGATTTTAACACTAATATAATGTTTGTCCTAAATGTAAGTCATTTCCTCTCAACTCAGATATCATTTTCAGTTTTCAAACACAAAAATTATACATAAATTTAATTCACTTTTATCATCAATGACTCGCTTTTTATCATTTTGTTTAAAATTTTCATTTTCCACTGAAAAACAAATTTTTATATGAATTTTATATACAATAAACCTATTATTGTGTGCAAAAACATGTCGTCCATTGAATTGATGAAAGGCCATTATAATAAATATACCCTGAATTTATGAACACTCTATTAAACTTCTTCAATCATTATTGAGTATGAAATTCAAAGTCTTCTTCAAAGGACTTAATGTTTTAAACAATATTTCATTGCTTTTAATACATGAATATTTCACTCATTATTATTGATTCAGTGTTGCTATCGATTGAGACAATAGTAATGATTGTATAAATATTTTCAAACAATATTATGAATAATAACTAAAAAGCAAACAAATTATAAAATATTTTATATAAAGTTTTGGTAAACTTGAAAAACAAACACAAATATTGTATTCAAAAGTAGTATAAATACAATTTAAACAAATTGAATACCACATTATTGTTATTCAATTTAGCTTGATAAAATATTTGCATTGTTAAATTGAAATTGCACTTGCTAAATAGTCATAAATATTGCCATTATTATATATTTTATTGCCTTAAATTGAAAATAATTGTATAAAGGCAATTTTTGTTAGTTTATCGACAATAAAACTGAAAGTAATTTAATTATAGTTTTATATTTCTATCCATTTGTTCGCAGTTTTAGGACAAAACAAAAGTGAAATAAATGTTTTCAAAATCAAAACAAACAAAACAAAAGTCAAACCAATTCTTATGCAAAGAATATTTTCTAATCTCTCCAAAACGGTTGTAAAAGGGATATACAATGTATTAAAAAATAAATGTTTGCTTTTGTTTTGTGTTAAAAGTATAGAAAATATTTGAATAATTTTTCAATATATTTGCGAATTTCATCCAATTCTTAGTGTTTTTCTCTTCTTTACTATTGTTTTATTACAAATAATTTATTCACAGAAAAAGTGGAGAAAAAATTGCATAAAATTGTAATCATTCAAAGAAAACAACAAATATTTAATGTTTTGTAAAATAAGTTTCACTTTTATTGTGTTTTGTGTCTAAAAAACGTTTGGGTGTAACCACAGAGTGCTGAGAAATAAGTGGATTAATATATCCTTAGAATTAGGATTAATAAATCATTGGTTAAAGTAACCAAGGTTAGAAATTGATCGCTGAAATATAAATATTTAAATCAATTAAATAAATATATATTTTTCAATCTGATAATTTTATATAAAATACCCCTCTCCTATTATTTTTAAATATAATTTATAATCTCAACAAAACCCTTAATATATTCTCATTTTGTCTTTTAAGTGAAAACCTATTCAAGTCTTTCTGAAGTTTTGTTGAAAATGAAAGTAAAATAAATTAAAAATTCTTTACAAACAATAAAACAATGATTTTTTGTGTTTTAGTTATTCAATCATATAATTATAAACACTAATGAAATTTCTTAAATGAATTCTTCAGGGGGTAATAAAAGAGAAAATAAAAAAGGGGTTTATTCTCTATTATTTTAAGCAATAAATCTCAATGGAATTGAAGAATATTCAAAATTGCTCCAAGCCATTTAAAATAATATTTACTAAGTTATACCATACTGTAGCTTATCCTGCATATTTTTATTTATTTTATTTTATCAAATTCAAATAAAAAATTATTTATATCTGTCTTAAAATACATTGACTTTTAAAAAGAGAAAACAATATTTGTCTCAATTCTACTGTATTTGAGTTGAAATCGCTATCATTTGCTTCAAATAACTTTCAATTTATTAAATATTTTTTATTATTTATGAAATTATATTCAATGGAAAAAATGTCTGCACTATTAAACACAATGTTTCCGATGTTTATATCAATTGAACGATAAATTTCAGACAAAAAATAGTTTTGAATTATTTATGTTTGAAATAAAGTCAAAAATAATAATTTATTAATGAGTTATTCAATAAAAAACATTAATAATTTTGAAGAAACATTGACATTCAATAAACTTTTTTTCAGATCTATAATTGAATTATTTAGCAAGCCTATATTTAATCATGGTGAATTGGTTGACCTGTATATTGAAATATTGTGAAAGGTAAAAAAACCGCTTCAACCAAATATAAGTTTATATTCATAAAGACATTTAAAATTATTATTTGACTATTGAAATGACGGATTCATTGGCATTCATCAAAGATACAATCAACTTTTGGTGAATAGACTACTGCATTATTTACAATGAAATATATTTCAATGAATTTGGTTTCAAAATAATAATGAAATAAAGAATGCTTTGAAGGAATGGTATGTAATGTCAGTTCACTTTAAGATATACTTTGAATATAAAAATAAAATATTATCAAAAAAACTTTACATTCATTTGAAAATCAAATCAAACGATGCAACGTAAAAATACTTTATACTTATTTAAGCAATGCAATTTATAGTTTAGAATAAATCATGCAATATTTATAAGTGCTTAAACACTACAAAAATAAAAGAATCATGTTCAATCTCTTTGATACATAATGTGGGATACATCCGATAGAGACAGAAAAATAATCCATGATAAATTTAATGATAACACACGATTCCGCTGATAAATAAAACATAGGAAATTAAATCCAGAGTAATTCAGCAAAAAATAAAATAACATAGTTCAATTAGTATATATAGTGATTCATTCAGAGACTTTATTTATAGAGAAGAGACTGAACTGAAAATGATTTATCAAATTATTCCTAAACTGAATAAAGTCAAAGCAAAAGAGGCCTAGAGTTGAATGAATGGGCAATAAAATCGATGGAAAGTTATCCCAAAAACTATATAAAACTCTTCATCTAATCCATTGATTAAATGTGAATATCGGTAACAGAAAACTGAATGTCAGTGAGTATTGCCACTAATTTTTTGTTTATACTTTGTCATTCATTATTTAATATTAATCACAAACTATTATATCAAACAAATTATTGATTTCATATAAGAGTATCAAAAATGTTGTTCAACTAATTTGTGTCTGAAATATATCATTAAATCGATTAAACAATAAGAGATTAAAATAGAGACAGGGAGGATTTACTGTTTACACAACCAATATTTGTGGAGATCATTCTTGGTGATCCTGGGGATATGTTTCTTCAATGATGAATAGCTACATCCTAATCAAACCCATAAGACATTGACTAAATGATATATTTTCTCTCACCCCTGGTTATCCCACTATTAAATTGTATGAAAAGCACAAAAATCCTATCATTAGTGCGAAAACTTCACACAAACATAATGACACAAATGTATTGCTATTCCTATACTATAATAGACTTTTTCCTCTCATATGTAGTGAAACTCAATTAGAATTCACTTAAAATAATAATATGTTCACAAAAAGTACACTTTTATATGACTTTCAGATCAAAATCTCAACAAAATTTTTCTTTTATTATTGATTTCTAAGTCAAGGAATCGGACATTAATTTCCTCCCAATTTTTCTTTACATTTTTGTTGCAAACATTTTGTCATATTTTTAGACGTGGTTTATCATAATACAGAGGTCAGTCAATTCAGGGGTGGGTTAACCAGTCACACTAATAATGTATTGTTTAAATTGGTCTTGATAAATTAATTTGATAAATCATTCTTAAGATAAACTACATATAAATAAAATCTATTAATTTCTTTCAAATCTAATTAAGTGTTACACAAGATATCAAATTATAAACACTCTAACCGTTACAACACAGCACTCTATGGGCTGAGTGTGGGGTTTGGGTCTTACAACTCCACTGTTATTAAACTTCAATTGAATTTCTTTTATATTCAATATTTGACAAAAACTTTTGACAATAAAGTTATGATTAATCGGCGTTTGTTTTTGCGCCCAAAAGAAAACAGTATTCAAAAGACTTGTGTGAAAAACAAAACAAAATATGATATTTCAATGAGAAATATATAGCTTTTGGTTTGATATCAAGGGGGTCTAAGGGGTATGAAAATAGTATAGCTTAAGTAGGAATTAGAATTGATTTCTTTGCAAATTTTGTATATTATTATAAAATATGCAAATTTTTGTACTGATGTGAGGAAATAGAGATAAGTATTTGAGTTACGATCAAAAAATATTTTGATTATTTTACAAATACTCTTCTTATCTATCGTTTGGGAATGCATTTGAAAATACAATATAAGGCAAGGAATCAAAAGACAAAGAAATGATAGCTTTTATAGATTTTGATAGTTTTAAGGCATTTGTGTTCACGTTTTCCGACCAATCGTTTCAGATATTGTAAAACAAAACAAAAAAACAATTTTAAAAAAATGTTTTTAAAGTTTGCAATAGATTTCAATAAATTCTTGTGTTAGACAACAACAAATGCCGCTAACATTTGAAGGCTTCAAATACATTGAATAATATTTGTGAAAAATACATTGATTTGAGATTTTGTTTGACTCAGCAAAATATACACTGGTACCTTTTTGATTTGCATTTAATATTGAATTTCACGCAAATTTTCCACAAATTGTTTGCGATTTAAATAATTTAATAGTTTTCGCTGACTTTCCTTATATTTAATCGATATATACAGTATATATATGGATCTCTAATATTTCTACCATGGTCTATTTCGTGTGCATTTATGAAAATGGTAAAATAATTGAATAATTTATGTCACAAACGATTACAACATTTTGTTTATACAAAAATGATTTATGCATTCATTTATTTTCAATTTCTGGTATTTATGCGTAAATTTTTACAAAAATATAAAAGAAATTTATTTTAATGTCAAATACAATACAATTGAATTGAATTCATGCAAACACTGTTCAAAAATGAATTATGAAATTTTCAGCACTTATTTGAAAACAACTGTTAAATTCACAGGAAATTCAAATACAGTATAAATACCTTTTGAATTATTATCGTACAGGAAATGTTGCGAGAGATTCACCTTTAAGCCTAAAGTTAAAGACTTTTAACATAAATAATCTGAATCGTTTACTTTGATTACATGTATATGTATATACTCTATACATACAAAATATTATCTTGTTACTTAATCTTAAATTCGTATAGATTTATAGTGTGCGAATAAAATAATATGATTACACTATATATATTTTTTTCTATTCTGGCTTTAACCTAGATAATTTCCACAAATCAGTACAAGTCATTGAAGTTAAACTCATATTTATATGAATATGTGTTAAAATATTTGGCCAAACGATGGACTTATGTAATCTAGAAGTAAATAACCTGGAGTCTCGCATTACACTAACTATGTTATGAAAACTAATATTGAATGATATGACCTAGGTCAACTCAATCTGAAACTGATATCTAAATATTCCTATACAAGCGATAGCTCTGACTACAGTCTGGTCCAAGACCTTTACTGCACTGTTTATGCTATAGGGATTATCTATAGCACAGTGAAGGCTACATCTTATCAAACTTAAACAAATTAAGTTATTCTTTAGACTTCGTGTCGTCAATCGGATTAAGATTAGCGCCTATAGCCCGGGGATATAATGCCTCAAAATGTTTAAAACATATAACACTCAGAAACATGTGTTATGTGAATCCAAAAACACATTTGAATTGTATATTAATTTGAAATTAAATTTAGTTTTAAAGTTTGAAAAATTGAATTTGAATTTAAATAAAATGAAAAATATTTTCAACAATAATAATAAATATTTGTTTGAAATGAATAATAAAATTTGAACAAAGAATTGATATTTGAGTTGAAATTGAATGCAAAACACAATCAAATATTAATTGAATTATTCATCAAATGAATAATTATTTTATAAATTGATATTAAAATGAATATTAATTTGAAATTAAATTTTAATTCAATTTTTAAAAGTATTTTTGTTTTAATTATTTAAGTATTTTGAGGCATTATATCCCCGGGCTATAGGCGCTAATCTTAATCCGATTGACGACACAAAGTCTAAAGAATAACTTAATTTGTTTTGGTTTGATAAGATGTAGCCTTTACTGTGCTATGGATAATCCCTATAGCATAAACAGTGCAGTAAAGGTCTTGGACCAGGCTGTATAACAAAAATACCATTTATTTTGCTTAAAAATAATTCAATTAATTTCAAACCAAAAATATATTGAAAAAATGAAAATATTTGAGAAAATAGCGAAATGTATGAAAAGTAAAGAAATTTTGAAAATAATAAAAAAGTGTTTTATATTTTCTTAACTCATATTTCGCTGATTTTTATTTCTTAGCCATTGAACAAAAAAATTAACGATTATTTCACAGAAAATATCTATAAGTCTTAAAACAAAAGATTTATTGCTTAGAAATTAGATTGAATTCAATTGTTTTGTTTGAAAATTGATTTCAAATCAAAATTCAAGCAAAACATAGAAAATGTTTGAAATTCCAGAATTATATTCAATTCAATAGTAATTTTATATACATTTTAGAGTTGAATCGATATAAAGACACCTTCAGTGCAGTCGCTAACAAATGAAATGCTGAGGAATCGCAACACTATTACTAGTATTTGGTTTTTTTCTCACAAAACATAACCCGAGGTATCTTTTCCTGTGTTCACCCGTTTCACAGTTACCAACAATTTGTCAAAATCCGCAAAAATTTTCCTTTGATTTGGTTTTCACTTTTTGCCTCACTTTTGTGTTTTCAAACATCTGTTTGTGACGAGAGATACAAATAAAAACTAAATCATAGAAAATATCGATAAAAATAAAGTATTAATGGGTTTTAAAGTTCACACAAAACTTAATTTCAATTACATATCAAACCAAAAGTTTTTATTGAATTTAATTAAAATCAGTGTTTCACTGGTTTTGAGCAAAAATCAAACACAATATACAATATTCACTAATTGTTTGAACAAAAACAGGTCTTTAATCACTTTTTAACAAAGGTCTTCATTATTAAACAATTTTCAGAGCACTTAATGCTTGTCTTCTGTAAGTAATTAATTTATGTCTTAATTAATGGTTATTTAACACAAATTGACTTATTTTTGATCAACAGTTCAGACCTTAGGGTTAAATAAAAATTGAAAAACTAATGAAAAATAAATGATTTTCTTTGAGAATAAAAATACTATGAATTGAAGTATAAATGCATTTTTGAATACCAGAAGTGAACTGAAAGTCATTTCATAAAACAAAGTAAATGTTATATATTTAGCCCAAAAGCCAAACATTTTTCAAATTACTTATTATTTAAACAATACTTTTGTAGAGATTTAAACCAATGTTTACTTCACTCACAAAATACTGTTTTAATATTACCATAATTTTAAAGAGACTTTCATTTAAAGCCATTTCACTTTTGTTTTGCAATATTTTCACACTTTTTGGGCAAATAAATCACATTTGGTTAGCCGTGGTATCAATTTATACAATAATGAATTACTTTATTAAAAAGACACTGGTTCATTGCATTTGTTCAAGTTCTGTACAAGTTCACTTTACTTTTGTAACTAACTCTCAATTATTTTCAAATAGTTTTATTGCTTTTCCGATTATTTAAAGACAAAAAACCCTTCAATGAATTGAATAAAAATATTTATGTAATAAAAACAGAAATAAATTCAATAATTGAATGAATAGTTGTTTTGAATGTTTGAAAATTGAATTGAATTTATGTTTTGACTAAACATTTCATATGATTTATGACAAAATAATTTTTCAAAATAAATATATAAAACAATGAAAACAATGAAAACGCTTTAAGTTATACATAAAAAAGGATTCAATGATTGAATTTGAAAGCAATTCTTAAGAGAATTATTATTATTATTTGAATAAATATTGAAGAAAACAATGAATCCATTGGAGAATTGGAGAAATGTCTTTTTTTTGTTACAAAATACCCTTATTTTATGAATTAAACAGTGTTTTAGAAATTATTTTAATATTCAGTTCATGTAATTTCAGTTTTATTATACAATTGACTCAAAAATTATATAATATTATAATTAATTTAATTTCAATTCAATGATTGAAAAGTCCATAAAATTATTTCAACATTTTGTGAGACATGTGTTCATTGACTGGAATTTAAATTTAATTTTATTGCTTCAAAAGATTGGTTAGTATTGAGTGAAACATAAGTCTAGAAATAATAGTGAAGACCTCCAGACCTCCAAACCTCCGGGGAATCAATTTATATTTGAATTTTTTTTTCAGTCAATACTGTGTTCACTTTTTTTTGTTCAGGGATAGTCGATGGCAGCCAAAGAAAGCCAAAGGGTTTTATTTGTAGTTATCTGATGACAGGTTTGAAATTTGGAAAATAACGAATTGACTGGTATTATAAACGATACTTTATGTCATATGGGATACCCTGGACACCCCTTCACTATATTATGTGAAATGATAGCACACATACACTGGGCTTATGTAAGGCATAAAACTCTTTTGTCATCTTTGAATATAAAGTCAATTTTGATTACAATTTCTATTATTTTTCCGCTCTTTTTAAATCTCGTCCATTATTTTTGATATGAGTTGACATAGATATCATTGAAAACCTTGCAAACAAATTATAGCACCAGAATATTATTTATGTTTATTTCAGTAAATTGTTGACAACTATCACACATTCACTCTTTAAGTCCAGGTTTTAATAGTTTTTGTGGAAATAGTTATTAATAAATGAATGAAATATTAATTTCAATAAAACTGAGACAACATTTCATTTATCTTTGAAATCACCAGAAAAAACAATAAATTCATAAATTTATGGCTTATTTTGAATCAAAATCTCCAAATATATCACTGAATTAGTTGTGAGAGAGATATCTAAATAAAACATTTACCTTAAAAACTATATTTAAGATAATCTTAACGCAGATGTTCACTGATGTTTGAAAAAATCCATACTTTCCTTCCAACCCTCAGTTAGAGACAGACTTAAAACTGTTGTCATTATCTTATAATAAGTCAATGATTCAAACATAAATTTTATTTTTAAAATATTTCAAAATAAAAACAGTAATCAATTGTTTTCCCCAAAACTGTGTTTAAATTGTATTTTTAAAACATTTTATTTTATAATAAAATCAATAGTTTGTTCAATGAATGAGCGGTTAAACAGAGAGCGCAGACATCACTACTATTTGAACAAATGTTTTCTTAAAATGTTTTCAAATAACGATATTTTTATAATTAAATAATTATTAGTGAAGTTTGAGACAAAAATCGTTGAGACAGTGATGGGTAAACTGTGAGGAGAAACAGATTGTGTCTGATATTGTTTGACTGTATTGGTTGAGTATAATTGTAGTACTATTGAAGTGCGCCGTTATATTGTGTAATACTGGGTGATATTGGGTGATATTGTGTGATATTGTTTGATATTGTGTTTGATATTGTGTCTGGTCAATTTTGTAGAGTATTCATCAATTTTGCTTTAAATCAGCGATTTTCGCTTTTTATTTAAAAAATTGGAAAAATTGACAAAATATTTTCAATCTCTGAATTGCATCTGAATTTGTGGTCTTTATGTAAGACATCAAAAGACTATTTCAACAATTTTTTGTTTAGATATACAAATGTTTAATGCATTTCCCAATCTCTGATTGAAAAACATTTCTTATGTTTTACTATAGTTTTATGTAAATTGAAATATAAATAAAGATTATCTTCACATCAATTCACTATAATTTTTCAATTTATCTTATTTTCAATTGTCTTTCAATGAATAAAATTCAAATGATTTTTGAATAATAGTCGGAAAAACAAAGCTATTTTTAGTTTGATTTTATGAAATACAAACAAATTGTATATAAAATTGTTGTTTTCTTTCGGAAAACAAATTTCAATTTTCATTATTAGAAATCTCTCCCAAATTAGTTGATAATATGTTTGGGTCTCAAAGGGAAACCCGGTTTTTTATGTCTAACTTTTATCTTAAGAAACTAAATGTTATCACAGAATAATCAATCACTTCTTTGATTCTAAATTTGGTCTCAGAATCGCTCAATATTTAAACATTAACTAAGTTCTGACATACCAGTGCTCTATGGCATGGATTGATGGCAAAGATGTTTGCAAATAGACTAACAATACAAACAATAATGAAAAGTGTTTCGCAATTCTTACTCTTTTTCAGACATTGATTACAAAATGAGTTTACAATTACTTCAATTACATCCCAAGTGTTTATCGTTTATCCAATCATTGAATATATTTTTTATATTTTTAGACAAATGATTGATAAAGTGCTCAATAGTTAGGCACCGGATGTTGAATACAAATTAGTGTTCATTTGTTTGATTACTGGTTATTAATAGTTTTAATTATTAATCGATTTGTGATTCAAAACATTAATTATTATTTGAAATTTATTGCAAAACTATATTTAGTTATTAAAACAAAACTCTACAGTATACTACAACCTTGATAATTATACAGATCAATAAACATATATGTCTAGACCTGGTTCAGTTTTGTTTGTTTAATATTTCTTCTATTAAATTCTGAATATTAACTGAAATATTAGTAAATCTATGAAAACATAAAAAACATTTTAATTCAAACTTTTCTTTACATTTAATGATGTTTTCGTGTAAATTATGGCTTTAAATATGTTTGTCATTACTTTTATGTCTCATTTATCTAAAGAAGAAAAACTATTTTCAAAGATTGAATTCTTGTGAAGAAATTATAGATATTTTACTCACAAAAAAATATTTCAAATTTATGCAAAACTACTGTAAAATCATTAATGTCTTTCAGAAAAACATTATTTTTTGGTTAATTTGAAAAATATTATTACTATTTCTTATAGTTTTACTATTTTTAGGATAAATTGAAAGTTTTGGTCCATATTTGTTGAGTAAATCAACAAAATTTCTGAACAAATAAATGGCTATGAATTGACAAAAAATAAATGTTATGTTGTGTTCAACTTCTATACAAATATTTCCTTTCAATCGACGCTTTTATCAGTCGTTTTCAAAATTTAAAACTTCCGAATCATTTGATAAATATTGAACTCTTTTATAAGATTTTTGTTTTCAGTTTTTCTTTGGATCGATTGAAAAGAGAGAAGAAATATAAAGGAAAGAAACTTTTACTTCTGTTATTATTACTTTAATACTCAATACAATTGAGACAAATCCCAAGATTTTCTCAAATTTACTGAAAATAGTTTATATTCTTATACTTCTCTCTCACTCTTAAAACTATTGTACTATTACTTTATAAACGCTTAAAAATGACCACAAAATGTATGAATCACTTTATTCTGTCATTTTGTATGACAGAGTAACTAATTATAAGAATAGCATTAATACCCCTTAGGATATGATAAACTTATTTCCCCTTTCCTTACAATTTTCTGCAACTGTTTTAAAATACAATCTAAAAATCATTTCCTATTACTTATGAAAAGTATATTTATATTTAAATTAAGTCTTGAATTATAATTCAAATAAGTTTTAAGAATATTTTTAACCATTTATATGAGACATACCTTTCCTCTACATATTTACGATAATTTTATGCAAATAACATCTGCAGTAATGTTTAAACAAAGGACAAAATATACACCCCTTTAGAAGTATATAATCATTAATAATATTAACAATAAATCGTTTAATTAATACAAATATAACAACACCTTTGTGTGATATAATTAGTGCTAATTTCAATTTGCTCTGATCATTTGTAAGAAATATCCAAGAATTGGTATCAATATCTAAACTCATTTGTTATCAGGATATACAGTACAGTGTACAGGAATATATTGAAATTGAGATAAAAATAATAAATTTGTTGATTTAGTGCTTTGTTTTTTCATCTAATGAACGAAAGATTTGTTAATTTAATTAAAATATTTAAAACAAATTCAAACAAAATTAACTTTTGAGTCATAAACGGCCGGTTATGCTAACAAACCATATGTTAAACAGTGAGTGAATTTGTAATTTTGAATATTCAGTGAATTTTAAGAGTGAATGGAAAGACAAATAATTTAATATCAATTGTTATTTCAGCTGTTTTTGCAAAAATCTCAAACCATATAATATAAACAATAAATATCTGTGCTCTCAATGACTCAAACATAGGAAACAAGAACTAAATTAAAATGACTTCAAAAGCAAATCAAAACTCTTTTCAATGTTTGCTTTGAAATTCATTTAATGTTTTTCTGAAATCAATTCTCATTTAAATTAAACGATAAAATAATTATTGAATTATTATTCAGTTATTCTGAAAATATTTGTCACAAAATCAACTCAAAAAACACATCAAAACATAATTAAGTTTTTATTGTAAACACTGTTACTGAAGTTTTACTGCATTATACTCGGGTGCTATTTATTATAAAAACCAAGGAATGGCGTAAACAAAATGTTAATTCACTTAAAAGAGGATAAAATTAATTGAATTTAGAATCAAATAAAATCTCTTTAATTAAAAATCAAAGAAAAAAAACTCATTTTTATATATTAAGGCAAAAATAGTTGAATATTTGAATGAATTGAATGAAAATGATTGAAAAATATGCTATTATTTTGAAAATAATAATTAATTGCTATTGAATTCACTCTTTGATGGACTGAGAGAAAGGTTTGTAAACATAAAAGGCTTTATTTTTTATTAAAATAAATGATTCAATACTTTGTAGTGTATGTGAGGTATATGTGAGCATCACTTATATCAATATAGTTTACAATTTGTTCAAAAGCTAGTCATTAGAGAGAAAATATACACTGAAATCAAAATTAAGGTTTTATTAGATGAGGGATGACATGAATGGAGAGTTAGTTTTGTTAAGATTGCACTCAAATAGCATTTTATTGCTTAAAAATTAATGAATTTTAAAATTCTGACAGTTTTTTGACAAAACATTAAAATTGATTCATTGCTTGATAGCAACCAATTGTTGTAATAATAGGAATGGTATTTGAATTTCGTCTAAAACTTTAATTCAATATTAAGCCATGTCTTACGACACAAATGATCTAATTTGAGATTTTATTGAATTTGTTTTCAACGCTAAACATATTTTTATAACACATTTGAAGTGAGATTTAATAATTTAATTCATGAAATGAAATGAAACAGACTTTTCATCATTTATTCATCACTTCTGACAATAAATTCAAAGTTTATGTTAGTATTAAATGCTTTTATAATTTATTTTCTATAAGTAAACGAAAAAATTAATCACAAATTCAGTGTTGGATTGAAGACTGAAATTGATATATCAATCACTTGAATGCAAAGTAAAGGCAAATATAATATCAATATTGAAATCTCTTTTCTTTCCAATCATTTATTGTTCAAAAGTTTTCAAATGAAAGCTTAGATAAAGTTTTTAGCATTCAATCAATTTGTTAAACATTTGATATGAAAAGCGTTGAACGTATTGAACGCAACATTTTTCATGACTAAACTTAATGCACATAAGTTGCAAAAGTGATGCAGAATTGCTATGTTATTGCACTGGTATATACTTGCACTGGTAGATCACTTACACTGGTATGGCCTGACATCAACGCATATTAAGATACTGTAATCCTATATAGCTTTTGAAAATAACTCAACACTTCCTTACTTTTCCAACAGTTTTTTACTTTCATTCAATTTAAGGCAAGATTTCAATCAATAAGTGATTCACAAAAATTATAATTACATTTATGTTGACATCAATTGTAATGTCGTTTCAATTTATTTTTAAAAAACACTTCAAATAAAAAAAATGAACAAAACTTTCTCTAAAAGAGGGAAAAGAGGATTGAATTGAATATTTGAAGGAAGGATTTAATTAAATAATTTAATATGTGCAAGAATAGTGTGCATTGGGAAGTGTGCAAGGGTAGATTATGTTAAATGAAATTTCTCAAAAGTCTTTAATTTTACTTTTCAATCAAATACCTTATTTTCAAAAATTGCTTGATTTTGAATTGATATTAAAATTTGAAATAACATTGGGTAAACAAAAATCAAATTTAAAGTGATTTTGGTTTCTCTAATGAATTAATGGATAATAATTACGAAAATCTGAATAAAATTGCAATAAATATCATAATTTGAATGAAAAGTGTTTAAAATACACTCAAATTGAAGTAATCATTAGATAATATTTTAATGTCAAGCACAGTTTAAGTATAATTATTAAGTTCTGCTACTCTTATCTCCAGTGAGTTATAAATTATTGAATAATCAAATTGAATGAAAAACACAATAATTTTATGCGAAAATGTGTATAACTATAGCGTCTGTGCTGTCATTCAAATCGCGTGATTGTTTCCCAGAGTATAAGTTATAATGTTTAGAGAAGTGAAACAAAAATTTGTCTTTTTTTAAATCACTCAAAAATTGTATCCATTTGTGACAGCAGTCAAACACCAGTCATAGAGCACTCGTATTTTCGTATCAAAACTTAATTTAGATTTATTTTTAATAAAAATTATTTGAAATTGTTTTAATAATCCTCTTGTGCTCACAACTATGTGTGTGATATATAACCAATGTCATTTATAATTCATACAATAAATCAAATATATTGACAATTAAGATAAAAATTGATTTCTTAATTGAAATCAAGTGTTAATTAATTTGAATTAATTGTCAGACATTTTTCGCTTATTTTACAAATAAGTTGAAAGAAATCAAAACAAATCAAACATTCATTCATTCAAGTGCTGCGAATAGAGAGGACAATCAAATTAGGAATCGTATCGTTAGCTCAGACTTCAATGATTTCAACTATAATTTGCTCTCATTTTGAAAATAATTCAATTATTTGAAACACCTTTTGGTTATTATTCCTCTCTGTTATCATAATGAATGAATAATTCAATAATGAAATGAACCGTCAGTTTAACAAAATTCAAAACTTTTTCTTTTGAAATATTTATTGATTGCAAACACTGTATAACAAAAGCATTGCTTTTTATAAATAACAGCACTATTTATCTAAAGTCTAATCTTATAACTTGAGAAATGTTCAAGATGAAGTTTTAATCTATCAAGCAGAGATAAAATCCGAGCTCATTTATTATTGCACCAAATTAACCTAGCTTACTCTTCAAGCAACATAATATCCTAAGTATTAACCGCTATATAAAAGGATTTTAAAGCAAATCCGATGTGAATTCAGTTCTGTATTCAATGGAAAGCATTATATTCTATGAGTTTGTCATTAGATTTCTCTTTTCTATCAAATACTTGAACATCAATTGGATGTGACATAAGTGACACATGTATTACAGTTAAGGGTTTGTCCAAAGTTTTCATTATTAACTCAAATCAAACAATTTTATTCATAAGACTATCCATTAAGTGAATGATTAACTATAATATAGTGTATAAACAATATAAACAGAAAATACCCCTAATTTTGTGTATTTTGTTAAA
This sequence comes from Pantelozetes paolii, assembly GCA_034687845.1. Taxonomy (NCBI): domain Eukaryota; kingdom Metazoa; phylum Arthropoda; class Arachnida; order Sarcoptiformes; family Oribellidae; genus Pantelozetes; species Pantelozetes paolii. The sequence goes on along the minus strand of JAQGAT010000413.1, from coordinate 9,998 downwards.
TCGTATAAAAATAATAAAAATAAAAGCAAAACATTTTCAATAAATTAAATTCAATGCTAAGAAATGTTTGCTTCGATAAAATCAATTCAATAATTGAATTGCAATCACAACTGAAAACTTTGCAAAACATAACAAATTGGAGAAAAATTTTGCTTTGGTTTTGCAACTAATTTGTTGCTGTTTTGCCAATGATTGTTGAAATTAAGTTGAAATAATGTTAAAACCAAAAATAAATAACTTATTGTTGTAGTATTCAATATATTTATATTTAAACTTGGCCTTTCCAATAACCCTGGTATTATATTGATAGTTTTTCAACCACTACTGTAATAAAAGTCCATTAACTTATTAATAATCTCTGAAAAAGTCATCGAAACACTTGATATAAGAATAAGTTTATGAGAAAACAAATTGATTTAAGTATTGAATGACAAATAATAATATGCTTTCATAACATTTGTTTAATCAATGTTTATATCGCAGTCTAAAACTTGATATATTGTGAATTAAAATCATCTTTGCGTTGAATTATTGCCTCAAATAAATGATTTGAAAGCACTGGACATATAATTCATCTTTTGTTAAGACTTTATATAAAATTCATTATAATATGTGAATTAAAATAACAGAAAACTAATAAAACATATATAAAACACATAAAATGAAAGCAAACGAAAAACATTTATATTTTATAACATTTTTTCAAATAATTTATTTTTCATTTTATTATTATTTATTTATTTGAACTTATTTTACAATTTTTACACAGATTTCAAATAAATGTGATTTATAGTCAAATTTACGCAACATTTCTTCAATTTTGTAAATTATTGTATATTTTTGTGTCAATAAAAGGAGAAATAAATCGATAATAAAATAAAACCTTTTGTTTGTAATAAATAAAAACTGATGAAAACTTTTTAATATTTCATTTTGTTTTGATCTTTCATTAAATTCATTATAAATGAAAACTTTGAGTGAATTTTGAAATTTTAATTATATTTTGAGATCTAAAAAATTTAATTTAAATTTTTGACAAAAATATTGTTTCACTGAAAAAACTGTTTATATATTTAATATTTGTTGACATTTTATAAATTAAATTTTCAAACAATAATAAAATTCAACAAAAAGTGAAATAAATATATGATTTCTTGCACTTTATATATGACTTAAAAATAGTTTTGAATTTAATTTTCTTTGCGATCGATATTAGACTAAATATTAATGATATAAATATTTGATATATTTTGTAGTGTGAATTGAGTGGAGTCTATGTCAGCACTGGATGTTTATTTGCATATTTAGCTAAAAACCTATTTTTGTTACTTTATATTTATATCAATATTTCAGTCATTGAAACAAATGCTCTTTTATTAATGTTTTACTGATTTCAATGAAACTAAAATTTCAATAAAAATAAATTGAAATAACACTAAAATATTGGTATTTTTTTGAGTGAATCGCAATACTATTCAAAGAAATAATTAAACATTTTATCAGATGTTATCACAAATTGTATTAAAAGTCAATTTGAATTTGAATTTGAATTCTTGTTTCAAATTAACGTTTTGTTCAATAGTTTGATGTTTTTATGAAAACATTTTGCAATTAATTGTGAAAACGATTTAATGAAGAGAAAAGAAATGCAAAAATAAGCAGAAAATAAATCATTTGAACGTTTAATATAACTTTAATATCACATAAATGCCTACAAATGCCTGCATTTTATCTAATTATTGTATTTTTATATTTCGTTTTGAATTATTTATTTCAAATCTAATTCACTGTTTGACTGAGACTGACCTCACTCACTCTCAAATTGGCTATAAATATGGACAAAAAATAATTAAAAACACATTCACGTTATCATAAAAACATTAGTTTTAGTTTATTGGCATAAATCACGAGTTTTTGCTTAAATACTGTATATTTCATATAATTTACGAAATATTTCATTGATTTTCCCTTTTTTTACTCTATTTTGTCCCAAATTATACAGACTTTAGTGTATTATTCAATTGAGTAGTGAGTGAGAAATGCAGTGAATATGAAATGGGTTTTTGGGTTTTAAATACAAAAAACTTTTATCAAATATTTTGTCACAAGTATTTCATTTGAAATATATTTTGAAACATAAGTCTAATATAGTTATTGTTTTTCCTCTGAATATCTATTTATAATTTTCGATAAGGATTTGCGATAATATTAATTAAATTTTGAAATGAAATGAAATTTCAATTGAGATAACAATCAGTTATTAAAATTCATAAACCATTTCATAGAGTCTTATCTTTTTAATCGATAAATATATAAATCATTTATAATTGTATCGATTGTCTGCTTATTATCAAATTTTTGATTAAATTTTGACATTTATTTGTTTTAATTATAATTTCCTTATATTCACAGTATATTAAGCAATAAATTCATTAATACTTTTGTTTTTATTACACAAAAGATAATATAATTTAATCGTAAATACGATTTATTTGTCCCAATATTTGATATTCAATAACAAACAGATTATTGCATAAAGTCTTTGGATGTCTTGTAGTCTAAGATATTTGTTACACATATCTCCAGTGCCACAAATGTGCAACCGTATTACCTGTGCTCTTAACCTCCAATATCTCTATGGAAACTATATGCTCAGTCAGCATAAGGTGGTCTTTAATGCTGCCGTTCCTCTGTTCCTCTGTGTGTAGATATGAAGAAAGAAATGTAACAAAAATTACTTTGTTATCAAAGTCTTCATAAATATGTGAAAATATTTATCGCGTGTTAAGCAATGCACGCAAAATCATAGCTCGCACTCAATCGGAGACAAATTACTCTACATTTCATTGGATTCAAAGCTGAAACAAGAGATCGATGTGTGAACCACAACGTTGTCGATGGAATGGTAGGGAAATAAATGCAATACCAGTGCTATTTCGGTATAACTTTGTCGTTAAAACAAATTTTTCGTTGAAATTTTAAAATATTTTATATTCGGATCATTTAATTCACACATATTTTACATATTATTTAAACTATTATTGTGTACAACAAGTGAAAGGCATGTCATCTAAAAATGTGGCAAAATTATAGCATTGAAGCCGTTTTCAGATGAATAGCAAGTCATTTAAGATTCAGTGTTTTGGGCAATGAATGTAACCTTAAATAACTTATTGGTCCCAAAACAACAACTAATGATTTCACAAACAAATGTTTGTCGTTATCTAACAGTAAGACTGAGTTAAGAATAGTCTTTCTGTTAATTAATGAAATTCATGTGAAATATAATGTAAAACAATATTCATTTGCCTTTTAGTTAAACATCAGATCAGATATTATAAACTATTTTAACATTTAATTGTTATTAAAATAATATTTAATTTCATTTCCAAACGAAAATTCAATTTTGATTTATTATATCCTTTAGTGAAGTCACTGTTGTGTCAAAACTTATAATAACTTAATTGAAAATTGAATACATTTTAACATAAAATTAATTTTTTGAGAGTTTCTAATGTTATATCAAAATAATTAAGTTATAGATAGAGTGAACTAAAGTGACTCTGAGTATGAGTCAACTCACTTGCAAAAGCTATTTCACTTAATTTGCTTTTGTATAGCATTAATGTTTAATGCCTTCAAAACACTGTGAAATACAAGTTATATAACATTTGAGACAAAGTTTTAATTTATATTTCATTCATTTGTTTTGTAATTAATTTTATTATAAAATATTTAAAATTCAACAAAAATTGTGATTAAATTCTCTGCAAAACAGTAACTGTAAATCAATTTCAGATAAATTTGAATAACGGCTTAGATTGCAAATTACCATGTTTAGTTTATTTGCAAATTCAATATTTGACAGATTATTTGAATATTTGTGTTTAAATGATTTGTTTTGTAACTAATGTTATGTAAAAATGAAATGACATTTACTTTTGTTACATATTTTCAATAAATTTCATTCATTTTGCAAATGATTTTGAAATAAATAATTGAAAAAACAATTATTTCTAAATAAATCAAAGTTCCGTTCATTTCGTTAAACATTTCGTTATAAGACTATAAACAAAAAATTTAATTCATATTAAAGTGAAAATAATCATCAAATGAGAGCTCATTATCAGTATTTATATCCAATCTATTATATGAAAAGTTATTACAAATACAATACAAAGCAATCAATTTTGTTGTAAAAAATAAATAATTCATTTCAAACAGACTATCGTTGACTTCATATTAGGCCTATGTTTGAGAAAAAGGTTTATAAAAAGGGGATATTTTTGAAAAATGGATTGAAAAGGGGATGGATTTGAGTTGAAATAAACTAAACTCAACTAACATTTGAAATGACATAAAACTAACAAATAATGTATTGAATGTATTGCAGAGAAGTGTCTTTCAGTTTATGAAATGACAGTTTGGCTTCACTTTGACTCTGATTTTAGTTAACAGTTGTTGTGATAAATGACTGATAATATGGAAATAAATAACTTTCTAAACACTCGTTAGACTAATGTTTAGAGTCTTTGACTTTTGTCTCAAATTCACAAAACTTTTGAATTTCTCTCAAAAAACAACTTTCACTCAAATATAGACATATATTTTGTAACTGAAATGAAATTCATTGATATTTTTAGTTGATATTGATTTATGCAAATCATAGCAAATGTATGTATAATAAAGTTTTACTAACATTCAAATGAATACTAAATTCAATGTCTATTCAATTATTTTAAAGTCTGTGTCAACAGTAAAGTCGCAAAAATGATATCTTTTAGTGAATCTTATAATCAATTTGAAAACATTTATTCAATTGTTATGTTTTATTGATTAAAACTGTGTTGAAAACTGCAAACCATTTGTTTCACTCATTTATTTGCGATCAATATTTATATGATTTTTATGAAAACCTATTGAAATTCCAGTGCTTTTAAGTGTAAAAATCTACTGCAAATAATCTGTGATAAATGGCTTAATAGATAAAACAATTATTAAACCCTGAACACTAAACCAAACAAAATCAATAACATTTTCATTCAATTCATTTGAGTCTGAGATCATTGAAACTCAAATGAAATGAATAATTGATTGAAAGAAAAATATATTCATTAAAAGCAAAATAAAAGTCAATTTATTTGTGAAATTTTTATTTGTTTTCTGTTTTCCTTTAATTAAATTTCAAATGAATAAAAAATGTTTACAAAAATTTTGTGAATTAAATGTCCTTTCGTTTTGAGATTTAATTAATTTTTTAGCTCTAATCGCGTGACAAAAAACTTTTTGTTATACAGTATAGTATTTGCGTGTTTTCACAGTTACCCGTCTTTTTCACTCAATTAACAACTCTTGAAAAAATGCTTTTCCTCTAAATCTTATCGTTTTATTAATATATGTTTTTGAAAATATTACAGACATTATAGATGTTATAATTACTTTATTATATCAATTCAACTCTATTACTGTTATTTCACATCCATTCAAGTGTTTTACGTTTATTTAAATCCATGTGTTTATTATCAAGAGAATAACCAAGGGGGTGGAAACTTAGAGTTACAATTAATGACAGGTATAAACAAGATATTTGAAATGTCAAGAGATTTAAGAATTTTTATAACATTTTATTAATTCCACACACATTTGTTATAAAATTGCAAATATAAAGTGTCCAAGACTAAATTTAAGAGCAACCTTGTTCATTAGTCATAAACAGTGTTTAGCACTATTTTAGTATTAAATTGTTGAGTTAAAAAAAACAAAGAAATGATATCTTTATGACTGAATTTCGTAATTTTATTGTTGAGAAGGAAACCAAACATTTCCGAAATGTTTATCTGAAATACAGCGCAGAATAAGTCGATCACAAAATGTGTTTAATTTTTAGTTTAAAATACAATTCATTTTCATTTGAAAAACCATTTGAATATATTTTATACAATTTTTTCAAACTTTCTTTTTATAGACAAAACCATTAAAGAAGAAAAAAGTAAACGAAAAGTATTGAACAGATTTTCGTGTCTGACTGTAGTCAGGGTTTGTTGGCTTTGGTTTTGAACCACAAGTTTGACAAAAATTCAATAAAAAGCCTTTTTTTTGTTTGATTTGAATTGATTTAATGACAGATATATCTGAAAGACTCAAAACCTAATCAATTATTTTCATAATTAATAAATATTTCTGAATTAACTAAAGATTTGAAAATTAGATTTAATGTTAAGTTTGAGTTAAAACACATTTGTTTTACCCTTTTTTTTGTAATAAATTTTTTACTTTTATGACAATTCAATCCTAAAATGGGTTTGAATTAAATAAAAGTTTATTATTCAAAGAGTGAAAGTCAGTCAGTCAGGGGTGCAACACATATAAACATCATTTAAAAGGAAAGAATTGAAAAATTTATTAAATATTACTTATTATGTGCACTGAAGTCCCGGGAGAAACCATTTTTACAATTTATAAATCATTACATATTTCTGTGAATTGAAACTAATTGTCAATGTTTTCAATGATAAGAATAGAGAGTCTATTGAAGACATGAATCGTTGAAACATTGAATTTTGTTTTTGTATTTATATAACATAAGAGTGTATTTCACACTTGAATTATAGCTTTTGGATAAACAAAACCACTTTTTCGGACAAAATTCATTAAAAAGATTTACAGCCAAAGCCTTATCGGATATCAAAAACCATATGAAGGAACGGATAAAATGTATGAGTGAATCAAAATAATGTGTTACTTCTCAGGTATTGTTGACTAACTTATTGTTATAATACAAGTGATATCATAAAGGGATTGAGTTATGCTCTCCTTTAAGGTGTCGTCGGATATAACCTATTTATTTAAAGTATTTTCTATCATATCTTTAAATGAACTTAAATTTATTATTAACTTTATAGCACTTATAGGTCTTATTCATTGATGCCATTAATATCATTGCCATCAATGGCTTAAACAGTGTATAAACCTATTGTCAAATACTGTTCATTGAAAAACAGCAAAAAAGTGTAAACAATAATAAATGGTTTGAATGTCCACATCTGGTCAGACATATACTTTGTCTATACTTTATCTATAGTTTTAAGAAATTCACCAAAACATTGAATATAGTGCTCTCTCTCTCTCTCTCTCTCTCTCTCTCTCTCTCTCTCCCCATCTCTCTCGCCATCTCTCCCTCTATCTCTTCAAGTGTTTGATAACAATCAATCTGTCAGTGACTGACTGTAAATATAATATTGAATTTTTGCTGCCTTTCCTATTCTTAGGGCACTTTGAATGTTAAATAAACTAATATTTAATTTAATGTCTGAACAAAAATAGTGTTAAGAAGAGGAGAGAAGTGAAGTGAGAATCGATTTCATAAAAAGCTTAAAAGTATAATAAAAATCAACTCTTATTTCAATTTTCATCAAATGTTATGTCATTTATGACGAAAATAAAATGTAACACTTTTTCGCTTCAATTGTTTTTTAAAAAATACGTTTAAAATAAGACAATAAAATGTGCTTTTAAAATTAACTTGTTAATATTTAAACAAATAATCAAGAAGATATCTAATAATTGGCTAGATCAAACAAATTATTTGTGGACGTAACGTATGGTGATATTTGAACATGAACAATTTAGAAGACTCTAAGTGTAAAATGAGTGACAACATTGATAAATAAACTTTGTCAAATATGTTGGACGCACTTAAAGTGCTTTTTATATTAACCGGAACAAGCACATACTTGGGTAAGCCTTAAACAATTTTTGAAAGACCATTTGAGAAATGTAATTTTAATTTAATTTTCGTTTTAAAGAAATTTTGATTTCAAATAATTTAATCATTTCTAACATCTCTTATATTTCATATGTTTTATTCACTTTTCACACGCCTTTCCTCACAATCTCTTTCAATATCTTTTCATTGATTTGTATGCTTTGAAGCAAAAATATCTTACATTTGTTATAAATTCAATACAAATATGAGTTTTTTCAGTTGTGTTTTGAATATTAAAAATCAGTTCATATTCGCCAAAGAATTCAACACTTATTTTGGAGTGAATTTAATTAAATGTAATTTTTGTTTCAAAAGTGGCAATACTTTTGAGAAATTTAATTAAAAAACTTTTTTCATTCAATCATTAATTTTAAGTTAAAGTTAAGAAATCATAAACAGTTTTCATTCACAAACCGCTATTAATGTATAAAAATGTTTACAAAAGAAATACAATATTATTACTTATATTTCAAATTGAAATACGAGACTATAATTCACTAAATATTTGCTGTTTTTGTCAAAAGAGTTGAACACAAATACAGCAATAAATTTAAATTAATGTCTAATTAATCATATTTTATATAATAAAACAAATCTCTATTCATTGAAAAGACTTAACTCATGTGTAGAAATGAAGCAAAATTATATGCAATGAAAATGAGATTCTTGCACATTTTAATAATTCATTTTTCTAACCTCAGCATGAAAAATGTCATTTATGTCCCACAATATTATTCATAGTAGTAGTGATTAAATGTTATTCAGGGTAAAGCCATAATTATTATTGCACATAAAAAAGGGATTACAAATTAATGTGATGTTAGCATGGTTGTAAATGTAATCAAATATGAATTGACAATTAATTCAATGAAATGTAGAGGCTAGAATTGTCCTTTATAGCTTTAATAATAAGTTTGAAAATTGAGTTATCAAATATTGTTGCAAATCATATTTAATTGGATGTCAACTAATTGTGCTAGATTATGAAAAATCTAATTTAATTAATGAGTCTTCATTTTTAAAAACAAATTTAATTAATTAAACATCAAATATGTATATTTTTAAAGCATTTTTCACTAAAACTGATAATAAAAAGGATTTATAGAGGACTTAGTGTTTCAATCGTTTGAAGAAATATTTTAGTTTTTTTTCTTCACTTCATGTGAAAGTATTTTCAAGGAATTTACAATAGATTTACATAACGACCGAAAGAAAGAGAGATCATTTGAAATGTTGAAAAATTGCTGGAATTATGTGTACTTTAAGACTACATATATTTTGGCCCTGTTTATCGCACAATATGCCTATTATTTATAGATAGAGTCATAAAATTGTGAATATATTTCTCACATTTTATAATGTCATAAGAATTTTGTATTAGTTTTCAATAACTATTTGTTAGTCATATGTATGACACTCACTGTGTGTATGAAAATAGTGATAATAACTCCTATACTGAAAGCCTATTCTGATTCTTGTCATCAAATTTTATATGAATTTTAATAACATTTCATAATATTCTTGAATTTCATTCACTATCTCTCAGTAAATGAAAGCCTTTTCCATAGGCTTTCAGTAATAAAAGTGTAATTTTGCGGAAAATCTGATGAATTGATAACTTATTTGAATTCTTAAGTAAATATAATTTTATTATAAAATTATATCAAATATTTTCTTTAAAAAGATTATACAAAAATATATTCACTTTTTCTTCAGTGACTGAAATTTTTTTATTGGTTTTGAATTAAGAAATCACAAAATATTATAATTTAGTTCACAAATCATTTGGGAAATGAATATCCAGAGCATATATTTTCTCCCTTTCCCTCTATATAGCAATAAAATATTCTTTTTTGTTTGAATTTTTAGCATAAAATTGTAAATATTTTTTTTGATGTCATATTTTTATTTTATTTCATTTATCTCTTGGTATAATAATAGGAGTAAAGTCATTTGTGATTCAATGAATTAATTGATAAGAGATTTTTGATTAACATATATATAAATATTTGATTTTATTTTTGCTATGCGTTTCACTCAATGAGACGTTTTTTATCTGTTTTATTACCAGTTCTGCACACAAGTAGTGATAAATTAATTTATTCTCTTATGTCTTGTATATTGAGAACTGAATAAACATTTTTCTGACAGAGATATACAGTCTGGTCCAAGACCTTTACTGCACTGTTTATGCTATAGGGATTATCTATAGCACAGTGAAGGCTACATCTTA
>JAQGAT010000412.1:0-33382 GCA_034687845.1 Pantelozetes paolii | reverse complement strand
AGAGAGAGAGAGAGAGAGAGAGAGAGAGAGAGACCGGGAGGAGATTCCAGTCTGACTGTGAACTCAAACTTTTAGTTCGGGCGCTATTCAGCCTTGAATTACAGGCTTTCAGTATGTGTGCGAACAGTCAAACAGTGAGGAACAGGAGTTTTTTCTGCTGGTATTAATGAAGGGAGAAATAGATAGACAGTGAGGAACTGGACTGACGAGGGATAGTTAAGTGAAAAATAGTTTTGTTGCACAAAAAAAATATTTTTAGCTTCAAATGTGTGTTGAAGTGAATAAACCGATAATGAGTTTTGGATAACATAATAGCAATACGTCTGAAGAGTTTTCACTGAAATTTTTGTGTCAAATATGTGCCAAAAATATGTGTAGAAATAATGTTAGTTATAAACTGTTCTTGATGAAATCATTTTTGTGTTGTTTTTATATCCAAACTTAAACTCAATAATAATTATTAATTTAAATAATTTCAATGTTTTTTATATTTTGTTTTATTTGTGACTTATATTTGTGATAAAGTTTTTCATTGATTATGAAATGAAATGATTAATAATATTGTGAATAATTAATTCAATCGATATTGATGTTAAACATTTAATGTATTGATGTGGTGCTGGCTCAATTACACAAACTTAATATAAACCGGTTTAGTTTTTTAGCATTTATTTTGGTGACTCTGGAAAATACGAGTCAAACAAAATTTTGTGTTGAATAACAATGGCAAGTGTTGTTTAAAAATTAAGTTTATCTTGCTTAATTTGTGAACAATTTTCAAAGTATTCTGTGCTTAAAAGATTTGAATATTTCTTACAACCAATAAGAGTGAGGACAGTTTTATTTCAAATCTCTTTAATACCCTGAATATACGGTGACATAAAGTGTGTCAATTCTCACGACTGGGAACTTCTCTTACAAATCAAAGTGTACTCTGAATTCAATATTTTTTGTCTTTTTGGATATCAATGGATAATATCTGAGAAGTGAATGAAAGGTATGCGAAATAAATGACATTTTTATTGATAAAACAATTTTATATTTTATATTTTTGTTGCCATAAATTGAAGTCTAAATGAGATTAAAGTGTTTTTTCAAGTGATTATAATCTTTGATTTAATTATGAATTGATTGCAGAGATGATGAAAATAGCACTTAAAATGTTTAACATTTTTCTCGCATTTCATTTGAAAATTATTGCAAAATATTTATATGATTTCATAATTCAGACCAAAAACTGACTGATATTTTCGCAAATCCCCTGAAATTAAGCACAAAATTATAAAAATATTATTTCTTTGATATAAATTTCATTAAAATATTTTACTGCAAAACATTTTAATACAAATCTCAATTCAATCTAATCTAACATTTAAGTCAAATGTATTGAAGAAATGTCAAAAAACTTTTCACAAATTATCTGAATTTTTCTTTACTTCTCGTGAGCTTTGAATTCAATATTAAATTATATTTTATTAACGCTTTTCAATCACATGTTTAATGAGACGTTAAAATTGATTATTAGTTTAAAAACTGTGTTTCAAATCAAAGCATAGTTTTTAGACTTAAAGCAAAAAATTGTTTTTTAATTTTACTGAAAATAAGATCTTTTCCTCAAATTTGTTGAAGTGTTTCATAAAAGTTATGCGAAAATAGTTTTAAAAACAACGAAATGAGTGAAAAATAAAATCCAATTAAATGTCTATTCATTTGTTGAGAAGTTTGTGAAAATGTTTTTCACATTTTTCTGAGAGAATTAATGCTAAAAATCCTTTTAAACAAAAAACTATTTTCACAAAAGTATGTGAACTTTTCAGTCAAAAACTGATCCGTGAAGTGAAGGAACTTCCTCTGAATAGCAGCAAAAATTTGAAAGATTTTTTGACTGAAAACTATCCTTCAGTTCAAACATCTGTTGATAATTATATTCAGGGAGAGAAACAAAATAAGAGATATTTCTCTGAATAAATAGCAAAATATAATTTGGATTTAAAATTCAAATCTAATTAAAAGTAATTTCAATAAATTATAGACAGATTTGTATTTAAACTACAATTTAATTAAACTTTAATTTCAATATTAAAATAATTTATTACACATTTTAATAATAACTTTCAGTGAGTTTGTAACAAAATTTTGTTTTAAAACTAATTATTAGTTTTAATTTCATACACAAATTGATAGCAGAAACTGAGCTATCAATTAATTTTAGTGTTCTTTATCTCAGATCAGGAAAAATCTTAATTCAATTTAAAGTAATTATAAATAAGTTTTTAATTCAGGGGTAGCTAAAGGGGTAATCATTTTATATTGAAAGCAAGACAAAACTTTAGATGTCTTTAATTTATTGCAAAGAATTAAATAAATTTAAAAAGCAATCAAGCCCATTTCCTAAATCAATTTAACATGAATACAATTTATTTATTAAATTATGTCTGGAATGCAATAACACTTCTCACAGGGAAAGCCTACACAGAAATAACTTTTCAAACCTTCCTTTCTTATATTTTTTGATGGCCTCATAGGAAAGGTATATAATATACTCTACTTAATTACTTCTGCATTTGTTTAATAACCTATTTGTTGAAGGATTTCATGGTATTCACGAAACGATACATAATTGTAATGATATTTGTATTTAAAGTGCAGAAAATATTTTCTCCGACTTTTTGTTTTGTAAAAATATTTTAAGAGTTATTGAAAGTCACGAAAATATTTGGTATTTTTTGTGAGAATATTATTAATTCTGTGTTAAAAATAAAAATCATTTTATTTATCGGTGTTTTGAGTTTGATATCAGAAATTCAATCAAAATATAATCACACTTTTGTTGAGAAATAAAATTATAAATTCATGCTTTTGTGTTGAAAATGTGTTTTTCGTTGAGATTTTAATCAAATCTTTTGATAAGTTTAGAAAAATATAAATATTTATTACCATTTTTGGCATTTTATGAGTGAATAGCGAAAGAAAAACATTATTTTTTGCTAACAATTAGAAGAACTGATAAATAATTTCTCAATTATTCACAAGAATTCTGTTGTTTAGTCAACACTAAAGCACTGGAAGGCTATCACTGCTTCTAATATTTACTTAAACCAAAGGATTGTTAGCAATATTGTTGTCATTAAAGGAGAGAAATGATTGTAAAATAAGTTGAAAGCCTTCGCATAGTTTTGATCGGAATTTTTCGCAACAATATTATCAGTGAATAAATACATTAATATTAATCTCAAAATCAAAATACAAATACAGTATAAATCTCTTGTCCAACAAATTCTTCGCTCATTTTTATTAATGTGAATTAAATTTATATATTTATTATCTTTTTTTTTCGTTCAAAAAATTACCCTTTTTATACAAATATTATATGTACTCTGAGAAATGTCATTAATTTTCATCTCAACTTAAAATTAAACCTGATTATGTATTCAAGACGCGACAATCAATAAATATTTTAACCACTGTACAAATAGTACGTGATATTTGAAGAAAGGTGTATTTATTATCATATAAGTGTTATACTAGTTATTATTGGGTTAAATAGAGTGATACAATTTTGTTACCTCAAATGCTATTTACCTTTTGAATGACTTCTGAAGAAGAAAATAGTTTTAATGAAAATATTTTTTTTTTGAAATTCATTTGAAATTTTAAACTAATTTTCTCACAAAAACTACGGAATGTTTGCAATCATTTGCTGTGGCTTTGAATTCAAGTCATTTACTTTGAGTGCCCAAAGGATTTGATAAATTGTTATCAATTTCTCCCTCTCTTCTCTATATTGAATAAATATAAACCCTTTTAGACAAGTTTACTATTTAGTCAAGGTTAATGGTAATAAATAATTATTGTGATAAAACTATTGAGTTAATTTATAAGAGTTATCAATGTAGATTTGAATTTTATAATAATAATACAAACTGTTGAATTAATTTTACAATTATTTGTCGTTATATGAGATAAAATTAAATTTAACACATTGTGAACATCATATTTTTGCACCAGGTTTATGTTTCTCTATAAATAGTCAAGCTTAAATTGATAACCATACAGTATATGACATTGCTTAGTCATAAATTATTGTCAGACTGGCAGTTGATTTGGAATATTATGAGTGAAAAGTTTTATAAAAAAATGTATTTAATATTCATTTCAATAGAAACAATGTGAAAGTTAAAGCAAAATGCTCTTGCAATGAATCATTCAATCAACTTTTCAATTATATAATGAATAACTTCCTCTTGAATATTAATACATAATCTTTTGTGCTAGAATAGTAAGTGGCATCGTTCATAAGTTACATAAGCTCAAAATAATCATACTTAGCACATGTACCCAGGGGATAATACCGATAATATGTTACTGATATAACTGCTGATAAAAATGTAAATATTTTTTAAACATATACTGTAACTTATGTGTAGTGCCAGTACCAGTGCCAACATTATATCCTCCATGTGTATCTCATTTTGAAAGACCCTTTCCTCTGATAAGAGTCCGTCATTTTCAGTCATTTATTTCAAACATTTGATGTTAATATTCGTATGTTTTTTGTTGTTAAGGAAAAATATTTTCACAGATTATGATCACATTCTTTCTGAGACTTACAATTGTATTCAATACAGCATTTCATGTGCTTTTCAATGTGTGTTTTGAATGAAGTGTACAATGTATTCAACAACAAAATTGTTATAAGCTTATCAGGAATTTATTCTAGTTCAGATTATTTTATTTTATTTTTGATACAGTAGTTGTTTTATTCAAAATATTTAATCAAAATAATAAAAATATTTTAATTTATCTAAACAATAATTAAGATTAAATGTTCAAGTTGATATTTTTACAAAACTATTTGCATATATTGATAGGAAATACTGTATAATGTTTGAAGTTTTAAAATATAAGCTTGATAAGTTTTTAGTAGCTAAAGTTAATTACTCTTTGTTAAATATCAGTCCATCATTTAGATTACATTTTATTTTGTTAATTATAACTTCTAGTTAAGTAACAGAAAAAGAGTAATAATAAAGAGCAAGCAGAAATAAATATTTTATTATTCAAATGCATTGCTGGAAGAGATATAAGCCATCAAATATCAGGTTCTAGTTTTGAAAGCCTCTCTAAACTTGATTTCATATATAAATCGCTGCTTTCGTTCACCAAATGAATAGTTGTTTGCATTTTATTATTGAAGTTATTATTCAATCATTTATTTTGTATAATCTGTTGCCACAGAAGTAATGCATCAAAACATGTGTCAGTTATTTAATAACTAATTGTGAGCGACAGTTGACGTTTGCAGAGATTGATAGTGAGATGAGTGCACTCAGTTTTGCCCCAAGGTGAATATTTTGGGTTTTCTTATGTGCAAGGTGCACTGGCTATTAAATATCTAAAAGCATAAAAGTTGTCTAATTTGGGAGAATAAAAATATTGTCCAGATCTATTATAAAAAGATAAATTGGTATTTATTATTATTTTATAATTAACTTTCATAAATATTACATTGGTTATTTATAACTACTATATTAGTGCAACTGGTAAATATTTCTTAAAATGAATAATAAGACAATCATTGCTGATTATATTTTCGTGATTTTTTAACTAGTTCAATTGGTCAGAGTTCAGTTTAAGTGATTTAAATAGTCTGACCATAGTTTATATTAATCTAAAAATCTACACAAAAAAAGAGACTATAATTTCAATTTAATTAAAGATTTTTTTCAACCCCTTTGGCGTAAAAATAATTATATATTTAACTGAGAAATGTTATATCGTTTTTAGCTCTGGTTCCCTTCAAAAATTCAATATAAATAATAGACAGTGTTTTTCAAATAGATTTACAGCAAATGAAAGGAATTTATTACTTAAGGCTATAGTAAATGATTTTTTTTCAACAAAATATAAAATGTTTTGAAATTTATTTGAAAACATTTTTATTTACATTAATCCGAGAGAAATACTGGCATAATGTTACTAGATCACTTAATTTTATATATATCATCTCTAATTTTGAAATCAAATTACCAATGCTGAATTATTTATAAGGCTTCAAAGTTATCAGGGCATTGTTTAAAATATGCCAAATGCTTAAGCAATTAATTCTCAAACATCCTGTCATTATTTAAGTCTAAAAGAGATTTTGAGTAAAGATTTTTAAATTTATTTTAAGATATCTATAGACTCTTTAGAGACGACTGTCCTCTGCCTTTTGAGCGCTGACTTTTACCATTCATTATATGGAAAGGCGTTTACTTTTAAAAAACATCAATGTCTTACAGCTATTAAACTTATAACATCTCTCCAGAGCACAGGCAGATTAGTTTAGTTTTTTATTCAATGTGTATACACACACACACATACTGTGGATTGGTTATTGGCACAGGTAGTCGAAAAGTGCATCAACTTTATTATTCAATACATAAATCATTGCATTTCCTTATTATCTTATACTCTGGATCTCAGTTTAGGAAAGGTATATAAAAAAGTTGACGTAAAAAACCAATTAATTATAATATGTATTTGAAAACTGATTTTTGACACAATATATGCACTAATAATAAATTACCTTGAGCAAAAGATCTTACCTTAAAGTGAGTTAAAAGTCAATACAAGTTATCAAATGTTGAGTTCTGTTAAATAGATTCAAAACTTTATATCCATTTAAAGGATATTTTATTTTACATTAAAACTATTGAATGCTTTAAAAATGTATATTTAAATTACATTGATTAAATTTAGCATAAACATTTGTTTGTCACCTAAAAATATAATCATTTTATTTGTTTTTGAAATTATCTTGATGTGATAATTATTGTTTTGTTTTTATTTAGGCAAGATCCAATTAGTAATACAATGCTAAAGCCGTCGCCACAACTCTCCTGTCAATTGTCTGCACATAAGTTGTCGTCACTTTCGCCGACAAACTCTAATCCAAACCTTAATCCTAATAAATCCGGTCCCGAAATAATACGCCCAAAACCCAGGCGAGTGACCGACGCCGCAGATGATAGTGAGAGTCAACTGTCCCGTCACTGTACATCATCTGACTTGTCTCAGATGAATCACTTGCGCTCCAGTCCTTGTGTGGCCAAAGAGTCAGCTGTGGGCAGACCTAACACACCGTTAAGTCCATTCAGACGGGACGCTGTCGGTGGTTCGGCACCGGTATTAAGTCATATCAATAGACGGGACGGTTCGCCAAAGTTTTCATTGTCTCCATTCCAAGGGTCGCCACAAATGAGTAACTTTTCTGGCGTTGAGTCTAATTGTAAGCACTTTTGTCAAACCCTTAATTAAAAAAAATCCCCCTTAAAGTCAACACCTCTTTTATGTTAGGCTCAGGTAGAAGTCAAACACCACAGAAGTCTATCAAACCTATAGCGGGAATACCAGCTATAAAACAACCCCTGAATAGTCCTTTAACTACAATAAACCCAAAGCCTCGTAACTGTAGGCCAAACCAATCGACGCCTAAACTATATGAACACATATACTACCCGTCAATGTCTGCCACTGCTATCGACGAGCAGTCAATGTGCCATCAGTTGGATGTGGAGGACAGTCGTCGACACCGGTCGACAATGGCTCTGATGAGTGACCAACTGATCAAACAGTTTGGTTCGACAACAGAGTGCGGATCCCTTTCCAAGTCATCCTCAGACGGGGATCACATCATCAATAAGAAGAAAGTGTTATCTAAACTGAAGAACAGGAGACGAAATATACTGTGTCTGACACCTGTGGCCAATAATCCGGCGCTCAATAGAGCTGTTGTGCCACAGAAGGGACGGCAGGGCTGTTATGGCGGCTCTTCTAGTGATGAGAATCGGTCTTCAGGTCACGCGAGTATGTCTGACAGTCACCGGTCATCCTATTTGAGTGCATCGCCAGTCTATGACATAGCGTTTGATCCAAAGGTCAGGTCAACCATAACAGCCAATGACCACATGTCTGGTCAGACGTTTATAGCACTCAATAGTCGTCACTCGAATCTGAGAAAAAGTGGTCCAAAGGGTAGGAAAAGAGAGACCGAAAGCATATTTCTGGTCAATACTGACGGCTCACCCATTGGTGGGTTGGATGGGGTTCGGGAGGCAATTGAAAAGATATCGTTCAGAACTCAGGGTCAGTATTCTGTCGTTTATTAATGTTTTCGCCCCTTATATAAGACTCACTCATTTGTCTAAACAGGTGGTCACTCGACCAGCACCTACTCATCTAACTACTCGGGCAGTGAATACTCGACGACATACAGGCGTCTAATAAGACACTCATCTCTGGAGACAATCGGCACAAACATCACGAGTGCTGACAATGACTTTGTTTGGGTGGACTCGCACTCAAGACTCGTTGAACTACAACACTATCCCTGGAGTAATGAAGACGTCTTAAGACTATTACAGCAATCAAGACTTAAAAACCAATTAAACCGGATATCCATGGAATGTGTGCCCCGACTGTCATACCTCATACAGAGGCCGTTGGTTCGCATCGCCAGCGAAGCGCAACGCTTTGCCAAAACATTAGGTAAGCATTAAAATGAGAAATATTTATCATGGTAACTTTTATTAATCATTATTACTCCAGGCCTTTGCACTAAATATGAGATCTGTGGCGCACTCAGGGTGATTTTGAGCGCATCGCTGGCCGACTCTTGTATCAAGTCTGGCCATAGGTCGGCGGCTATATTTGCGGTGAGTGGCTGTCCAGACAATTACCGCCAGTCCAAGTCGGTTAGGGCTGGACTCCAGTTCTCTGTCGGCAAATTTCATCGTTGGATGTCTGACCTAAAGTTGGGTCATTTTGTCGATGAATACGCGGCCATATACCTGACCAGTGCTGTCGAGAATCTCTTCGAAGAGATGATACTTCAGTGCCTTTCAATGCAAATCAATAATCAATTCATATTAACCGCCGATTCGTTGGACAACTGTATTACAAATAACAGTGAGTTTTGGGGTCTTTTACAACCGTTTGCACACCTGATTGCCGGCCGGACAGCCAATGGCATGCTGTGTCTGCCGGCGATGCATACCATAGCGAATGCTACCATTGAGAGCACAGGCAGTACTGATGAGCACAAAAATAATCCCCAATTACTGTCCACAAAGTCCTTAGAACAGCAACTTTTGACTACTTGTGTCGGATCTGTCAAAGAATTAGGTGAAAGATCAATTATCAAAGTCAAATAAGTTCACCTGAACCTCAATTATAATACCTTTCCTCTAATTTTAGGTGAAATTATCGAAAATATAGCCCAATATAGACCCCCTGATCAACAAACTAACCGAAAGTCATCACAAAACTGGTTGTCTTCGCACACCTGGTCTTTGGCAGCGCTTCAGTCCCTATACTATTACATGCGTTGCGCACAGTTAGAGCACAGCGCCGCCGACGAGCATCAGAAGGTGGCCCAGGAGTTGGTCTACGAGAGGCCATACCTGGTGTTACCACCGCTTTACGAGTGGATGCGAGTGTCGTCAGCACATGCCTACTATAGGCGATCGCAGAACATAGATAAAGACGATGTCTTGCAGTCAGCGAGGATATTGCTGCCAGGTGAGCTTGGTTATAATAAGGGTGTATTTTAGAACATGTCTAATAAGGGGCTGCTTTTGAATTAAGGCATTGATTGTCCGCCGAATCAAATAATTCACACGAAAATTGATGAATCAATTGACTTCGTAAAGGACTCGGAGTCTAATGACTGCACCAAGAAATTGAAAATAGAGTTAGCCTTCAGAATGGTTGGCAGCGGTAGGACTGACCTACTGGCCAGTGCTATTCAACTGCTGCCCAACAGCACTGGTCTCAACACATTGAACAGTATTGGACTCACATGTCTGATGCAGTCGTGTATTGCCGGCGACACAGCTATGGTTGAGATGCTGTGCGAATCGCACTGTAATGTCAACATTGAAACACCGATGCCTCGCAATCAGAAGAATAGCAGAAGGATTAGTAATAACTGTTGGTCTCTGTCGGAGACACAGCACTGGACTGCTCTTAACTTCGCCACAATTCAGGGTCACATTGATATTATTAGGACATTACTGGATAAGGGGGCGAATGTTGACGGTATGGTTGATTACATTAATATCCAGATCAATCTAATTAATTATTTTCACCCCTTATAACAGGTGGATATCGTATGGTTGAAGATCGTGTCACTCAAACACCCTTACAATTGGCCGCCAGTTCTGGTCGTATAGATATAGTGTCACTACTGTTATCATACGGTGCCGACCCTTTCCTCTCGACAACACCCGTAGACTCTATGTCACATTGCGCCGCATCTCGTGGCTGTCCTTCCGCTATATGTTTAGCGGCAATACATGGCCACAGAATGGTCTTAAGAGCACTGTTAGCGCATCCGTTGCACAACACAACCAAAGAAGTGCTTTCATTGGAGGAAATGTTAGCCGAAAGTAGTGTTAATTATATGAGTGTTGAGAGACGTCGACAACAGGTTGAGGCCAAAAATCAGGACCAGTGCTCACAAAGCAGTAATTCGGACAGTGGTTCAGGCATTCAATGGCCAAAATCCAAGCTGAAAGTGCTTCAGGAGGCTATGTATCACTCGGCCGAGAATCATAATCTGGAAATAACCCTGGATTTGAGAAATATAGGTAAATTCAAGTTTCAATTTTAACCTTGCGCTTATAATTCAACAATTCCAATTGTCTTCTTTAGGTATACCCTGGACTTTGCACACTTGGATGCAAAGTGTGGCCAACGCTCATGAGATGCGTTTGGAGGCCATCACCGATCAGTTATTACAAGACTTCCTACACCTCTGGCCCGACGACTGTAGTTCACAGTTTGTTGACGAATGCCTTCCACTGCTATTCTCAATCTTTAGACACACCAAGGTATGCCAAAGAGATATTAACTAGGTTCATTAAAAACAAGAATATTCTCTACTGTAAGCAGAATTCGGGCACATCTTTACTGTTGGCGGACATATTCAGCGCCTGTTATGGCAAAGAGAAAGTGAAACCCATACCAAACTTGTCGTCTATAAGGGGCACAAGAATTGACGCCAAGTATGTGAACAACAAAGAGATGTCTGACTGTGTGTTCAAGGTAGAGAATCGGGTGTTTTATGCGCACAAGATCATTTTAGTGAACGCTTCCAAACGCTTTCACACAATGCTATCGACGACTAGTAATTCAAATGACAACATCAATGGCTCCCAAACGGTCAGCCCATCGGCGATGTCGGCCATAGTTATAGATAATATCAGATTTGATATCTTCCAGGTAATAATGAATTTCTAGAATACCTGTCACCTATTTCTCAATTCCAATGTCTATTCAATTCATACAGAAAGTCATGCAATTCTTATATAACGGAGGCTTTGATAACGACTTAGAGCTGGAACTCAACGATGTATTAGAGGTAACAGAATATAGGATTCCTTAGCAGATATTGAATAACCTTGGTCATTGTTTACCTAGTTAATGTCGGCCGCCTCCTATCTGCAATTGGACGGACTGCTGCGCTACTGTGAATACCGGTGCTCAGAATGGGTGTCATTAGACAACGTTGTGTCCATTTATATGAATTCAATCCTATATAGCGCTAAACAACTGATCCGTTATTGTCAGGCATTCCTATTACAGAATTTGTTGGCTTTGCTCACATATGACCCGCAATTGTCTGAACTATTGTTCGCCAAAAAGTCCCTGAATAACCACAACATAGACCTATTGTCGGCACTGTTGGCCACACTTCAGAACACTATAAGACACCGACAAATACCGCCTAAAAATCATTTCAATATGAAAGCCAACCATAAAAGTCAACCAATTATTTAACTTGAATTCAAAATAATTAAGTTATCTTGATTGTTTTTTTTAATAAATATGCTCTATGTAAAGTTTTATACTAATATTTATAATGTTTAGATTTCCCACCGATTTATAAATTATTCATAAAATTGATACAGTATAATTTAATCAAATAATTTGTAAATTAAATTCATTTTCTTCAATTATTTTACATTAAATTTTAAAAATAATAAAATTAACAAGATAAATTGTTTAGAATCATGATCATGATAATTTTACAAGAGATTCCTAAAAAGTGCTTGTCTATTAATTGAGATTTTCAATTGAGAATAAAGATTTTTTATGGTTTTTTATGTGTCACGTAACTTATGAATGGGTTGTTTTGATGAAACCAGAAAAATACATTCAACAACCAGAGCGTCATCGCCGGTCACTATGGCAACAGTCACAGCGCAAGTCAATGAATCAGAGTCATTCAATTATGGGACAATTCAAATAATACGTAACACATATTTCCACCTAATTCTGTAATTGTGTAGAAAACAATTTTTAAGAAGAGAGAAAAAATGATCATGTACAGTATTTCATATCCTGTTTATTCATCGATCAGATATTGAGTAATGTTAAAATAAACAAAAATTAAATGAACTAGTGTAATTTAATAATTGATTAATGGAAGCTAATTAATGTATTAATGATAAACGCTAATTAGCAAGCACAAGCAGTGGCGCTGCGCACCAAAACTTAGCCATCAACTAATTAATTGGTGACGTTGTCTATGAACAGTGATTACTGTACTGTGATATCACAGCAGCTGTAATGCAAATGCAATCCTCTATTAAACTAATAGTCATTTAGTCATACATTTTGTGATTGAATACTGTTTTTACTGTTTATTATTGAAACTCTTGTTTATTATTAGCGATAATAACATAAAGTGATTGTCTTTTACACCCAATTGTGTTAACACTTACTTATAAAGCACTCTATCTATCGATCCGTCGGTCAATCGACTCATAGTATCAATAAAAGTCATCTATTTTTTTGTGTGTGTATTAAATCAATTGGGGTTTGTATACAGGGTTACGGATGTTGAGACCACACCCCCAGGGATATTGTGGACCCCATTCCACTCAAGTAGTTGACATATGCCCCATATGTACGCCCTCTATCACCCTGGGTCTGCCCTATAGTTATGCCAATTTAACATGCTAAATATTTTAACAGGTGATTGGGGCGGGGGTTATAACCCCAAGGGGTGGTAGGGGTGGGGGTTCTATAGGATGGGTGTGGTCTCAACCCCCGTGAACTTAATACCAAACCCCCTGAAAGAGGTGTGAATTTTTGAATTAATAATTTTGTGCCCATCTATCAGAAGAGCCGCCGCTTTTGGTGTTGGAAAATATGGATCAAAAAAGTGGTCAACCCTTAGAGCCTCCGCCGCCGTATACCGCACAGCCAGGTATGGGTCAGCCGATGCCACCGCAGGCGGGCTTTATGCCGGGCTCACAGCCGACCAACGTCTACCCACCACAACCAGGCTATCAAAGTGGTTACCCTATTGGCCCGTCGGTGGTGATTGGCGCCCCTCCCGGAAGTGGTCAGACTGTGGCCGCAGCTGTTATTGTGAATGTTCAGGGCTTCGGACCCTATCCAATGCAGGTGACCTGCAATCACTGTAGCGCACAAGTGATGACCGAAACGGTCGCCTCACCCGGTCTTCTCACTTGGCTATTGTCGGGCACACTGTTTCTGGTCGGCTGTTGGTTAGGCTGTTGTCTAATCCCCTGCTGTATACCCGAGTGTCAAGACATTGAACACCGATGTCCTAACTGTAAGACACATTTGGGTACTTATCGTAGACTATAGTCCCGTACCCGAGAGAACTGCACCTAAAAGTCTAAGCTATGTTGGAATATATTTTTGGCCCCTTTTTGCCCCCTTTTTAACCCCTTTTTGTGTTAATTATTATTATATTATTGATTATTAAAATTATTTTTTATTATAAAAGCCTTTAATTGAAGAAAATGTCTGTTTTTTATAACATTGAGTGCAAAGCAAACAATCTCTCAATTGTTTTGTCAGTTTTGTGAATCATTTTTTGCATAAAATACATATAAAAGTGAATTTTAAAGATCATTTTTACTGAACACCCCCTTCCGACACACCTGTCCGGAGGCTTTTGAAAGGGTCTGACATTTATATTATATAAAAACTTTTCTTCAAAACTATTTTGTTATTGCATTTGAACTGAATTTTTTGTCATTTGATTTATGGGCCCAATCGGTCGGCTATAGTCACACATTCCGTTGTTTAGGTGATCTACCTGTGCTTAATGTGATCCTAATCATTGTAATGATAAATAATTTTTATCCAATTCTTATGATAAGAAATATTTTCAATAAACTTCAAAATCATTGATGAATTCATTCAATGATTTAAACGATTTTAAAATAGTTTTTGTTTATTCATAAAAATAATGCAAACATTTCCTGATATAACAGCACTTAATGGTGAGATTCATAAAGGGATGGAAAAATACAATTTACGTAATAATAGTGTTGGGAATTGACATTATATTTAAGAGATTTTGGCGATTGAAGTGATTTTTTTTGTCACTAATTGTTTAAAATGAAACCAAAATTTCAATATAAATAACAAACAAATAATAAATACATTAATAATAGACACAAAAAGTTATACAAAAATTGGTTATAAAATAACTAAAAGAGTATTGAGTTGTATAAAACCGTAGGAATAAAAGTACATTGATATGAAAATTGCAGTAATTGGAGCAATAAATAGCCAGGTTATCAAATTGTGGCACATTGTTTCAGGGTGAACTCGGATATTAATCGGTGAAATCGGCCGAAAACTTAAGCAACACTTGATTAACGTCTGAATTTGATTCGCTCATAAGCGCCCAAAAAGTTTTTACAATTAGGACAACTGTGCATTATGTCCTGGGTCGGATTGGCACAGAATGGTATTAAGCAGCAGCCACAGAAGCACCTGTTGTTTATAGGAATTTTTGTCATTAATATTTTACTCTGGTAGATTTTTTATATTCTTTTTTTTATTTACCCGACAAGACATAGTAGTGAGCAAAGTGCCCAGGTGATTGTACCTGCCTTCTTCTTTGTCACTGTCATCACCTGTTGTCCACAGTGATAGCATTTCATCGCTTTAGGAAAGGGACCAAACTTTCCGTCGTCAACAACAACTGTGACTATTAATTAACAAGAGAATTGTTGAGTTATAAATTTAGCTAGTATAATATTTTTAATTATAATGGCTAGTAATACGCATTTTGTTCAAGATAAACATCTTACATCGTTATATAAGTGACAGGGTTATTTAAGAATGATAAAATTCTACACTTGCTAAAATTACCTGTATGAGCAACTGGTGCTGCTTGTTGAGTCTGGGCATCTTGTTGCTGGACATTGTAAGGCGGAGGTGGATCGTACTGTTGTTGAGGTGCATCAGGGATCGGCATTTTATCGACGTTTGGATACATTGACATAATTAACAAATTTTTATTGAAACTCAAATACAGTTAAAAATTATCACAAAATAGATGAAAACTTTTTTAGATTTTCTATTCAATGAATGAATTGACAGAAAATTGAATATAATTTTTGATTAATAATAATCTCTTTATTCATAAAAAGTGATAAAATTTGTGTTAAAATAACAAAATTTATGACTCATTTGAAGCAATACTGTATTAAAGACTACTTTTATTATGTTTTGGGTTTTGGGTATTATAATAGCTATCCGTTTGCGTCATTCCTATTGAGAAAACTGGTTTTTAAAAGTGATTTCAATCCCTGTGCGCAATGACTACTCCATACACAAAGTACTGGTGAAGGCAATAATTAGTTGCATCCGATTCTGTGCCTGTTATGATTACATGGGTTACTTGAATGTGTAACCAATACTCTTAGGAATCGATATTAATGTCAATAATTATGGGAAAAATTGTTTGATATTTGTTTTCAGTGTTTCTCTGAATGATTAGCAAAGACCTGATCGCTTGGTTCAATAATTGAGAAAGCAAAATTTAAAGTAATCATCATGATCATTCTTAAGTTAATCTTAAACTTTGATAAATGCAGTAAAAATGTGAAGTGATTTGAGTTTCAATTTCATTTTATTGTATAATAAATTTAAAACCTATCAAGGTGCTTAAACAATATGGCACTTGCATCACCAATATGGCACAAAATTGATAACCAGTGTAAAATAACAGTTGAATCTTTTCAAGAGTATTATATATGATATGAACTATAAGTAAATTAATTAATAAAAATAATAACAATATTTTCAAACAATTATTCAACACTTTTGTAGAGATTATTGGTTTCTGTAAAACAATTAACAACTTTTTGAGCAATAGTTTAAACACTTATTTTGAATTTCATTTCAATTACAAACAAAAGACAACAAAATATTTAGATTTCTTGTAAACTGAGACTAAATATTGAATATGAGTTAAAAGTAGAGGAAAAAGAGATTCAAAAAATAAAACCTAAAAATTAATTTCAAATAAAATTTGTCTTTAAGTCTAAAACATGTAAAATGTTTTTGGCTGTCATCCAATGCATAGACAAAAAGGGGGCAAAACACTAAAAATATCTCTAAAGGCACTCAATTATCCTTTTCATGATTGGATAATATCTCTCTCTCGGTGTCCGACTGGTGACCGTCCGACCCCTCTTCAGCATCAGAGTCGTCGTCATCACTGGTGGCGCGACTGGATGTCGGAGACGGGCCTCTACTTGTCGAAGGGGTTGGCGGCTCAGAGAAGGGTCTGGGAAATCTCACTTTAGCCCCTTCTGCCTCCTCTTCAGCAATCTCAGGGTGTAGTCTATGGAGTGCTAATTGTCTGGCCTTTCGGTAATACTATTGGAGAGAAAAAGAGATGAAATATTTGAATGAATTTGTGTTTGAATTGAAATGAATTTCATTCAAAACGACTAACAATTCCTAAGTTTTTCCAATCGAGTAAATCACTCAACCGTTCCGTTCGGTTCCTCTGAATGATTCGCTGCCGACGGGAAAGGCAGGCAAAGTCATACATATATTGTGCCAATTGTTGGACACTTTCTTCCGCACTCTAAAGGGGGAGAAATCAGATGATTATTAATATACCCCTTAGAATAGACTTCAAATTGTTTGCCTTATATCTACGATCGACGATATATAAGCCGTAGCTCATGGGGTCGGCCACGTGCTCCTGAATAAAACAGCCGAAGCCGGAGAGGTTGGATGTGATCGATGGGATGCCCATCACTGTGCACTCGGCCGGTGTGTAACCCCAGGGCTCGTAATAAGAGGGAAATATTCCTAAAAATTGTAGTCAGTGTTAAAGTTTAGCTAATATTTGTTAACTACCGGTGCTATTGATTGCATACCTAAATGACATCCTCTGACAAAGTCGTCGTAATCTATAGGTAATAAAGGACTGGTAGAGGAGAGGAACTCCGGATGAAAGATCACTTTCACTCTGTCGGCTCTGGTATTAAACATTTGACACCTTCTCAGTGAAGAGAGTATCGGATCGGTTGAGTCGTCTATCATGTTATGGGTTATGATTGGAGGCAATGATGTCCTCTGCGCCGCATATATACAGCGCTTCAGTTTCACGATATCGTCCGGTTCTAAGAGATTAATCCCTTCGGGCAACTGTCCCCTACAAAGGGGGTAAATAAAGTATTAATCAAAATATTAAGGGGTATTCAAAGTGAACCCCAAAAGGCATTGGAATACTAACCCCAAACACAATTCAAACATTCTTTTGCCAATATTGGACTGAACGTCATCTATGGTGTCCCTGAGCTGCTTAGCGATAGCCTGTCCTCTGAGTGAGTCTACATTGAAATTGTTTGTACGGCCCGGGAATATAAGGAACGCCACAACTGTTACATCACTTCCGGTTGACTGCAAAATAAAAACATTACAAAAAGTGTGATAAAAAGCCCTTAAAAGTGGCCAAACCTTTAAATAGTGGTTAAGTCTGGCCAACGACTCAATGAAGAGATCCGCCCCCTTATTGCTGAATTCATAGCGCCCGGCAATAAAAAAATAAAGTGTCTTATCCAGGTCAAAGTCGTAGTGGCCATAGAAGTGGCCTCTAATGAATTGGTGGAGCTTTTCCTTAGCCATGGCGTGAAGATTCTGGAACTCATGTAAAGCACTGAACTTTTTAACGTTCAGACCGTTTGGAGTTATAATACAGGGCTTCCTCTTCAACAGGTGCTCCGATTCCAGTGCTGTTATGTCTGAAACGGTGGTGAATACGTGGGCACTGTTGGCGGCAGCCCTTTCCATACAATATCTGTGGTATATCTGCCGATCCCCGGCCTCTTTGTCTAAGTGGAACTGGAGTTCAATAAAAATTCAGTTATTCTTCACATGATTTGGGACTAAATCGCAAACCTTATCCAAATTGTTATAGAAATCTACAGCACCGGCACATAAATAGCGGCCAAGTAGTGTTGCATGAGTTGTGAATACGGTGGCCACGTCTAAATGCCGAGTGCGACAGAGTATAAGTCCAACGCCTGCCAGCCATTCGTGAAACTGTGCGACAATCAGTGGTCGACCCCTCTCTTCCTCAACCAGTTTATAGAACTCTTCCAAAAACCAGACGAAAGCGTAGCCGAAGATAAGGGTGTCGTTGGACTCCTTGTCTATGTGTGGTATACCTGAAGAGGACAGGGGGTTAAAGTGAATTACGGAAAGGGTGTGAAAAATACCAATATTAGTGACATTCCAGAAGTCATGCTTCCATTCGTCCAACTTATAGGAAGCGCTTCCGATATCAAACAAGAGGACAGTTGGATAGCCCTCTATCAGCCAATGGCCGTAAATAACCTGTGAAAAGGAGAAGAGAGTGAAAAACAAAACCTTAAACCCCTGTCCACAGTATATAAGCCGTACTCTAATGCCAAACTTCTTGAGCGCATCGATGGCGCCCTTAAAGGCCGGATCCGTTGGCTCTTCAAACTCTACTTCAGTTCTGGCGTACTGTTCATTGTAAGGGCCGACCAATACGTACTGATCTCCCAGCTCTTCACTGGTCACCTGTGCTTTGGTTCGGATCACTGTATATATACCACCGACTGATTGATTGAGAAAATCATTAAATAGTCATTAGTTTTGATATTAGGTGTAGAGCTCACCCTTGTTCACCACCTCCCAGGCCACTTCGAACACCCATTTATTTTCAACCTTGGCCGCCATACCCTTATCCAAATAACCCCCTGTGTTGGGCATGGTGTCCAACTGGCGGTAAAAGCGTCGTGACATACGGCTGGCCATCACCGATGAGATAGGAGAGAGTGAAATATGAATGAATATTCAACACTCAGGGTTAAGCACTGATTATCATCAAATAATGTGACCTCAATTTTGAGATTATTGTTTTATCAACTATACGAAGAATAGGTACTATTTATTGCTATAATTGTACACAAAATCTCATACAATTGTATATATAAAAGGTACCAAAACTCGCTATTCTTGTAACACAAAAATGTGACAAAATATATTGAATCCGGAATTTTCCGCATTCAATATACGATAAAAAGGGGTTTCTGTAGTTAATGTAAACAAGCTCAATTGAAATATTATTGAATTAAAATTGTTAAATTAATCAAGTTAAAACATTTTCATAATTCAGATCAACAAACACAATGCAAGTTAAATTATTTTAGCAATAAAAGTGACATTTATTTAAAATAATAAAACTAAACTATCTAAAATATTTTCGATAAAATATTGATTCAGGGACACATAATTATGGGATAAATATAAGCACATGTATTATGTGAATTGATTATTGAAAATATTTTCCATAGCCTTGAATATCTAACCAATGATTAAGGAAGTGAAAAATAAAAAAACCTCATAATTGATGGACAAAAACAATACTCAACTGTACTTTGAATCTGAAAAAAAACAACACAACAAATAATTTTTGTATTAAATATGTGCTGAAAAACAATTCATTATTAAAAATAAAAATGTCTTTAATTTTAATTAATAGTGAAATGAAAACAATAAACAAATTATTGATTAATAATAAATTGATTTACAATTTGTTGAGACAATTATTGTCTTAAGTGTTAATCAAGAAAAATATTTGTGTTAATCATATTTTTTTAATCAATTTTTTTGTTGGTTTTCGTTTTTTACTGTATTTTTTTTGAAGACATTTATCAAAACCACTGTTAGTTTGAGATCACATTTGAATTGTGGGGTTAAAAACGCCCCCATTTTAGCCCCTGTTTAGCCCCTGATTAATGACAACACCACTCATCGCCGAGACACTCACTGTCCGGCCCTGTCCTCAACCGGGGATGGATCTGATGGTCACCGAAGAAGATGTGGTCAACGAGTTGGCTGAGGACGTAGTGGTGGTGACCACAAGTGGACAGTTGGCCACAAAAGAGGCGCCCAAGAAGTCAAAGATACTGTTGATTATATCGGACGACCTCTGCTATACACTGGAGATTAGAGGCCAAACCCTTTCCGCACTCATAGAGAGTGTGTCCGCCGACGAGCAGCTGAAGAGTGAATGGCATTTATGGCACCGTTTTGTCACTAATCCGGAACTGTTTTACGTCTATATCTTCGACAACGACTTCAGTGAATACGTGAGACATCGAGAGTCGATACCAATCAGACATTTGTCCAAAATTAAGATCAAAAACAAGTTTTACGTTTCACAGAGTCTTAACAGTAATTATAATCACTTTATTGGCAGTCAATCCCTCGACTGCTTAGACACCGAACCCACCGACGCCCTCATTGGCGACCAGTGCTTACCTACTGTCCTCTCAGCCCCTGTGGAGCCCTCGTCGCCGGTAGTCGTCGATAATAAGGCCAATAATAGCCATAAGTCTTCGTCTATTGATTTAAATCATAGCTCAATACAAACCTCTGTAAGTGTTTTGCACCCGATATTCACCCCTTAATTGGTTTTTACCCCTTAATTCATTTTTTACCCCTTTTTCTCTTCGGTAGACATTAAACGTAAGTCAATTTCACCACAACTACCACATGAGTCCATCGGCGCCCATATCTACCCCTCCATCAGTCACAGCCACTGTCACCCAAGCAATCAGTTCCTCAACACTGCCATCAGAAACGACAATACAATCAAAAGCACCCAAACTGTTGACTAAAGCGACGAAAAAACTGTTCGTAAACTCAGCGACGGATCAAAAGTTAATTAACGATAAGTCAAACAAATCTAAGCTCTTATTAGATGACAGCCAAAGCAGTGACCTCTTGGCCGACGCGCCCACCGGTCCTACCGATGACTGGTCTGAAGAGCAAACCGTCACTTATCTGGAAATGTGTCAAAAGTTTATTAAAGATTTGGCGCCGAAGAAGAATGTGATGGAAGTGAAGCCCAATATATGGGAACAGTTGGCAAAAGAGTTGAATACAAAAGGTTTATAACAATTTTGAACCCCTTTTGAAAAATACCCCCTTTTTGTAGTGTTTTATGTCTTTGAGTTGAGTTTTAATTATCGGTTTATTTCAGGTTTCGGTTCATTCACTGCAACGATGTGTAGAAACCACTTCTCAAGACTACGGCTGACGTACACAAATATCCTGTGCTATCCGGCACTGGTATCCGAGACCCGTTGGCCGTACTTTGATCTCATGAAGCAGATTATCGGCGAAAAGCCTATTGAAATGCAGCCACAGGTGAAGACAAGAGCCCAGTCGGCGAAGTTGTCTGAAGAGTGCCAGAAGAGTGCCGCCAAACAGCAGAAGAGGGCCAGCGGTTCGGCGGCGGTGATGAAGAACAGCGCCAACCAAGAAGTCAGTGAACTTTACGTAGCGTTACTTAATTTGGTTAAAAAATATATGAAATACTTTGAGACCGAAAAGAAGAATAAGATTTGGACTCGCATTGAGAAAGAGATGAATAGCGCCGGCTATAAGTGGAACGCCTTCTCACTTCGGGCGCTCTTCCATCGGCTTCGGTATCACTATCTGAAGATTTTGAGGCAATTATTGACCGATTTATTGATTGTTGTCTTCAATTGATTCCTAATTTTGTTTCACTATAGGAGTGTTGGCGACGAAGAGTTGGCCACTTCTTCCTGGCCTTACTTCCGCTACTTTCATGGCCTAGACTTGAGTGCATTTCGATCCCGAAAAATGAACGATAAATATAAGAAGTCATTAAAAGCAATACAAAAGACGCCGAAAATGGCGGTCAAACGAAAACCGATCAAACGGAAGGCCGGGAGGACAGGCCGTCCGCGAAAACCCGTTAAAGCACTTAATAAAGCGGTCACTCAGATTACTGCCAGCGCTGTGGGCCCAGAGTTAAAGCCAACTGCAAGAGAGGACGAGTCGGATAACGGCCTTAACTGTGAGGTCAGTTTCATAGAGTACAGCGACGAGCACAGCACCGGTAGTAGTGATGTGGAAGGGGTGGAGAATAAGAAAAAAGTCAAATCTGATTAAAAGAAAATAAGTTCTGATTTTATATATCATTTTTTGCCCCCTTAGACCCATTTACCCCTTTTTTGCTCTCAATTATATATATTAAACGTTAAATTAAATTCAATTATAGTTTTAATGAAATATTTTTCGTGAAAAACGAGACTTAGATTTGATTTAAGTTTATATTAAGTCTTATATTAAAAGTGTTTTTCATTATTTGATATGAGTTTTGAGTTTTTGAGTTAAATTTTTGTCTAATTTTTTTGTATTTTTGCTAAAAAACAATCGTTTTTTCAATTATTACAACATTTTAATCAATTATTTCTCCGATTTATTGTCGATTTAATAGTGATTTTTGCAATCGTTTATACATTTGCTATCATTTATTGATTGTTGAAATTAGTTGTGATTTTTCTCAACCCTTTCCCCCCTTTCCTCACATTGTTTTCAAGTTTTAAAGCCAATTATTTCATTACTGTTTTTCGCCAACAAATCAAACATTAAATTCATTTATAAATTAATTACAAAACAAATTATTTAATGTAAACTTTGAGCTAAACTTTTGGCTCTTTTTTTTGTTTTTAAATTTTTTTTGAATGAAATATAAATTAATTAAAAGTTTTGTTGTAAAACTTTAAAAACAAATTATTTTTCAGTTAATGTTATGAATATTATTTGCATTTATAAAGAGATAATTAAATAAAAAACCCCTTAAATGTCAAATTAATTAATGATTTCTTTAATAATAAAAATCAAACAATTTTTTGCAATATTTCTGTAGTTTTTGACGATTTATTCAAAACTAAATAAAAATATGGTTTAAATCTAAACTAGACTTCAATTGAATTAGCATTTACTGAGTTTTAAAGTGAAGAAAGAGATAAAACTGAATGAAGTATTGCTGGAAATGTTTTAGCTAGATAAAGTGATACTTGTTTATCAAATCACCATGGCCAGATGACCAGTCACCTTTGAATATGTGGTTAAAAGTAAAATAAAATTAATAATTGACTTTCAATTCATAACTTTTTAATTCTTATTCTTATATTACATAACAATTACAGCATTTCTGTACAAACAGTCAATTGTTTGCCAATCGATACTATTTTTTAACTGATTTTTAACATTTAATTCATTAATTATTTTTACAATCGATAACAAAATGTCTCTGAAATAAAATGTTAACAATAATTGGTGTGAATTATGCGATAAAACACTGAATTCTTTGATTAAGTTTTTTTTGTTAAAATTTTCTCAAAAATTCAAAATAAGATAAACATATTTACAGACAATAATAATTGGAAAACAAGATAGTTTTAGATTAAAAATCAACAAGGTTATAAATATTCTTTAAATTAAGGTATCTGATATTGAATAATGAATCCAGCTTATTTAGATTCTAAATGAATTTATTCCAGCAATACCTTCCGCTATAACCCTTCACCGACCAAACCATTAATTCTCTAAAGTATGTAAAATTATCATGATACTTTTGTTTTAACGAGAAAGGAAAATTGAAATTTGATTTCACCAATGAAATATAAAAAAGGTAATTTAAGTGTTAACTTAATAAAACAATTGCAATAATTTTGTAAAATATATTTTTTTGTATCATTTGAGCTGTAATTAAAAGATTTTAAATCCACTTTCATTTCACCAAGTTTCTTTCAAATCATGTTTTATGTGAAACGAAAAAACTATTATTTTAAAAATTCACTCAAAAATTAGTCAAAAATTGTTATGTTTTTCATAATTAATGAGAAAATATTTGATTTGAAATTCAATTTAAATTCAATTCAATTCTAAACAATGTTTTGATGTTTTAGTCAATGAATTAATTAATCATTTATTTGTAGGTTTGGCTAATATTTGTGGTTTAAATGGTGGCACCGGTTTCCCAGTCCTGACGGTAGCGATCGGCTTCGGTATTGTCGATGGTTTGGGCGATGGTATGGGTTTGAAAGACATAGCCTTCGCTACAACTGGCGGCGAAGGCTTTCCTGACGGCGGCATTGGTTTGGCTTTTGTTGGTTCGCTTTGCTTTGATTCAGAAATATTAGTGGCGTTTGTGGCGGATGTCGGCACCAGTGGTATGGCTGTTGGCACTGGTATTGAACTGATTGGCTCTTCATTTCTTCTAACATTTGATAGACTTTTGCCTAAATGTTTGAACAAATAATTATAAATAATGAGTATTTCTTTCAGTGTTTTTTAAGGGGGATTAATCTACTAGGTATGATTAATGAATCAAAAACAGGGGGCAAAAAGGTATTACCATTTTTGTAATTCATTAAAACATGAATTTTGGGCTTTTGTTCAACAATTTTAGGTTTCGTTGGATTAGTTTTTGGCTGATTATTGGTATTAATACTAATAGTTGTTATAAAAGTGTTGTTTTGTTTGGCATTAGTTTCAATCACTTTACTGTTGAACTCATTATTAGTATTGACTTTACTTTCAATCACTTTATAGTTAATTGCGTTAACGGTTTGCGGATTATTAAAGTTAATCGACTTATTATTGTTGCTGTTATTTATCTCAGGTGTTATTTGCTTTGGATATTTTTCACAGCTTTCTAATACCATTTGATACGCGATCTCAAACGCCTGGCCAAGTGTTAGGATCACCTCGGTCACTAGATCCTGGCAATGATAAATGTTTATTGTGCTATAACCTTGATATGTTTTGAAAATAGGTGGGAATGGGAGGATTGAAATACCGTATTATTAGCTGAGAAGACGTGACAGTAATGATTGTTTGTCTCCAACTCTTTAGTGATGTACGCAAAGTGATTCAGATCTTCACTGTCCTGACAAATGCAATGAATGTTCCGGATCTCATGCTCGCACACCAATTGCTAGTTAAATAAAACAATTGTTATTTATCAAGGTAAGTTCAGAATTGTTAATTTTATCAATACCTTGGTCTCTGCATCGATGAACTGAACGCCAGCATAACTGATGGATAAAATAATTTTCGGTATTTTTGAGATATTTTTTGTTGAAGTCTTGAGCTTCTGTATCGATGCCCGGGTAGAGTCAATACCCCTTAACTCCCTGACCAATGTTGAGCCCAAATAATTGGCTGAATATTTACAGGAGCTGTCAATCAGTTCTCTATTCGTGTGTTTCCATTGAGTTATTGTTTGATTCAATGACTTATTGTCACTGTTTTGATGTGAATCTGAATATTGTGTCGACTCTTGCTTTGAACCATACCTTTGACTCTTGTGCTCACTTTTATCACTACTTTTATTGTCATTTGAGGTCAGTGTCGATGATGTGTCCAATCCTTCATCGACTGATAGTTGGCTTATATTGAGATTCTTTAATACAAAAGAAAATAAACATGATCAAATATCTATTCAATGTTACCCTGATAAAATATCATTTACCAATTTATCAAAGTCCAAGTCATCCAGTCCTAGATCTTCAATGAGTCTGAGCCTTTCACCCAATGAGGCCAGTATTCGCTTCCTGTGCCCCAACTTATTAATCTCGAGCACTGTATTCAACTCCACTTCCCATAGGTTTCTAACTCTACTCATCTCTGAATAGCCGTTAGATTTGAATGAATTTCTGTATTCATTGAGTTTTAATGATTGCAACCATTGGTCGACAGACATGTGTTCGTCATCTTTGGTTAAGAGTCTTATTGTAGGCAAGTGTTTGGCCTCAGCGAGGATCTGATCCCTGTGTCCAGCATTGGTGACACCGATTTCCAAGAGGTCTGAGTCATCCATCACATTAGTGCCCTGGAACAGTTGAATGTAGTTAGTAATCAATTCTTTATTATCAAGAGTGAGTGATGGGTGCTATTTGTGGGTAATCTTACCATGTACAGAATATTATCAAAGCCGTTAACAATCAACAAATTGCTATATTCTGAGAGTCCTATTCTGGCCAACCATTCCTCCACTGATTGCTCCTCAAAGTCAGTCGAAGACGAGTCTAATAAGTGTTTTGTATTATAATCTGTGAAAGAGTTTATCAGATATTTATTCACCTTTTGATTGACAACTCGTAAAACTGTTATCCAATTCACTGTTCAACACACTATCCCTGCCTATCGTTGAGCCAAACGATGCCATAATGTTAGCAATCTCTGCCCACTCGGCCGTCTCATCGAAAGCACTTCCAGAGAGACCACTAATTCTTGAATCACTTCTCTGTTCCGATTCAGAGCCGCCATTCTTACTGTTGGTGCCAACAGTGAGACAGTCGTCGAACGAAGTGTTAGTTTTGGCCACTTTTAGCCCCTTTTTGTCATTTGTTTCCATACTTTTAGACT
The DNA here is from genome assembly GCA_034687845.1 of Pantelozetes paolii. Classification (NCBI taxonomy): domain Eukaryota; kingdom Metazoa; phylum Arthropoda; class Arachnida; order Sarcoptiformes; family Oribellidae; genus Pantelozetes; species Pantelozetes paolii. The sequence continues at coordinate 6,814 of JAQGAT010000412.1, read as the reverse complement.
TTTTGTTTTTATTCCTCTTAAGCGTTGAATAGATATTGTGATCGCAATTGAAATTTCTTTGTCTTCTCAATGACTTGCGGCCATCAGTTATGTCTCTCCTCTTTGATGATGTGTTACTTGCTATTGACCCACGACATAGTCCTTTGTCAAAACAATCATGTTAAAATTTCAATATCTTTCAAATTAGTTAATATTTAAAAATAAATAACCGAAATAATTGACTATAAAATGAGCTAGCTGCTACTGTGAGTTTCAATGTATACTGAAATAGATATGCTTGTATGATTGAAGAGTTAAATAACCTTTATCAACTAATTATCTTGCATATATTGGTTAAGACTAAACATGAAAATGAACTTTAGATTACATAACAAACACTTTAATGCCTATCGTTTACTACTGATAGCCATATGGGCTGTAAATAGATCTGTGAAAAGACGACAGACTTTGTAAATAAAGTTAACTAAAGCCCGCGTAAAAACTTTATGATTAAAAACAAGTTATTGATCTTGGTCAAACCATACCTGCAAATGGGTTCTCCTTTTCTCCACTCCTGTCTAACTTCAATGTTTCACAATAGTTATTATAAATATTTTTCTTATTATTGTATTTATTATTTTTATTATTAATAGACTTCAAGACAATTGGTATTTCAGTGTCCGTCGAGACGGCAACCGATCTCTTCTTAATAGTGTTGTTATTGTCACTAATCAGGGGTTTATTCCGGAAACTGAGCCGAACATAGCCACTCGAGTCAAGTGCTGCGAACAGTTCCTCTTCGGTTAGTGTCTCGATGTCTCTGTGCGAACTGCGCCGAGACTTTTTGTACTCCTATTAGTATTTCAGTGAATATAAGCAATAAATTCAATGAAATCTTTGAAATATCCTTTGAATAGTGTATGAAAGCACAGGAAAACTAGTTATTCACTCAAATACTACAATCTTTATAAACATATTCAGGCAAACACTTGAATGCTATGCAAGAAGTTATTTAAGATATGACTAATCAGTCGTTTATTTATATCAAGAAATATATAATGATTTGTTTTGTTTGCTTTTATTGAGACTTTGATAAACTATATCACAAATTGTGTGTGAATTTTGATTTTATGTTTTTTATTATAGTTTAGTTTGAAATTAAAAGTTTTCAAACATTTCACACAAAATATCAGTTTTTATGTGAATTTATATGAATTTATATTTAAAACAAATTCTTTAGTTATAAAAAGTGGTTAAATAAGGGATGGAATCATATAATACTGCACCTGGATCAATTACTAATGTATAGGGCTAATTACTAGAGATTTATGTTAGCTTAAAATACCTTTGTACATCTACTTTAAGGATGAACCTTGCTTTTTAATTATTGCAAAATAGGTATAATTTATACCAAATTAAACGTGACTTCACTTCAAAACAATTATTTTTTAGCAATAATTTGAAATCAAAAACTAGTTTTCATTGTCTCCTTAAAAAACCTTGATTATATTTTAATTGCATAGTTTAGCACATTAATAATAAATGTAGAAGCTGAATTGATTTATTGCAGCAATGTTAAATAATATTTGAAATATTTTTATCCTTTTAAAAATATAATTAACAAAGAATTCAATGCAACAATAAGCAACTTGATCAGTTGAAAATAAAATCTTCAATATAAAAAAAACTTACCTTAGACATAAAAGCATCAGGATATAGTGGTGGGACATTTTTGCAAAACTCATCACTGATTGCATTATAATCCGTGCAATAATTAAAATAATTATTATTTGTCGTGCGATTTAAATACTGGCTATCAGTTTGCTTTGGGCACAGGTAGTAGTGGCAGTCATCGCCATCACTATTGCATTTGCCATTCTTTGGCCAAAAGTATTATTTGATTCAATGATTTAATGCAAAAATTCAAATGAATTGATGAAAACATAAATAAAAATAAAAGAAAATTAAAAAATAAATTAAAATTCAATACAAAAACAATCAGAATATTCCGTTAAATAAGCAAACATGCTAAAATCAAATTATATTTAATATCCTAGCTTATTTTTCACAATTAAAATAGCCAGGATATAGACTGCGCTTTACCCAAGCATATACCGTATTTAAATAATAAATTTACTCTTTGTCCTTTTATTTAATAATATCTAACACTAAAGATGTTTACCTGACTTAACGGTTGTATTATCGCCTGAATGCCATTGAGTGCAGTGGTAGGACTGGGTGGTTCATAATCAGGCGTAGTCTGGCCATTGTAATGCTTAGCACCGGTAGTATCTGAACTTTGGATCGGTATCTGAACCGTAGCTCTCTTTGGCTTTGAATAAATGTGATTATTATTATATGCTTTCAATGTATTGTCATTTAAGCCATCCGTGAAGTTATCGGAATAGTATTTCGGCTGATGTTCTGATTTTGATCTGTTATGTGAGTTCAGGTGCGGCACCCGACTCACCACTAACTGTGCAGGACGATTTAGTGAGCCACTATTGACTACCAGTGCCGAACCGTTGGCTATTTGATCGTAAAGTAGTGAGAAATCCGACTCTTCTATTAATCTTCTGCGAGTATCTAATATTGGTATGGAAATAGGTGCAAGGTTATAAACTAGAGTCCTTGGTTAAATTAATTATTATTTTTTTTATACAATTAATAATTCAGTGAATAATTTATTTTTATCAAAACATCTGTCGGTTTATAAAGTATTTAATGAAAATTAATTTCCCATAAAATTAAGACCCCTCTCAATCAAAAAGTCATTTTTAAAATCGATTAGTACAAATTGATTGAATATTTTTTTGGTTCAGAATAAAATAAAAATTATATTTTTGGCGCAAATATGAAAAATCATTTAAAATTGCAGTCAATTTGTTGGGAAGAAAATAATGCCTTCTTAGTGGAGATAATGTCTATAATTTAGAGGCCAGTCCTCATGTGTGGTCCCTCTCAGGGTGGCCCTCAAGCCCTTTAACATTTATTTGGCGTAACCTATCCATCCCCTACACCAGGGCTTTAGCTTTCACTTTACATTTGACCCATAATTAATTGTTAGGTCCTTGAAATTGAGCACTACTTTCAAGAGTCAAGTATTGAAATATCAAATGTGTTTTACAGTAACAGTGAAACATATTTCTCTTCAATCTTGAACGGGAGTCACCAAGTTACATTACTTGAAAATTAACAATAATCTTCATCGGGTATTTTTACTGACAATTGTTTTCTGATCTAGATTATCTAGATAAACTCTGGCCATATGGCACATAACAATACTTGTAAATAAGGGGATTAATAGTTTAATCTTTCTCAATAACTCTACCCCTGCTTTACACCCTGTCTACACCCTGTATGATAATTATGTCTAAAAAATAGTATACATTCTCCACAAACAAACTAATCATTGACCTATTGGTGCAGAACTAGAGACACAAATACACAGTACTCTATCATCTCATCCAGTATTGGACGGTTAGATGAGGTCTACGATAAAGAAATGCCAAAAATTATCTTATCTTTAAATTATTTTCACTTCACTATAGATCTCTATTTTCTAATCTTAATGCATCCAGCACAAAAGAAAACAGATAATATGTAAACAGGTACATTTTGTATTCACCTTTCAATGTGGAAAACTGGTGGTCAGTATTATTATCACAGGTTTTGTTGTCTTTATTATTAATAATAGACTTATTGTTTGAATGATTATAATCATAGCTATTGAGTGTTTGACTCCTATTTACAGGTGATATTGATTTGCGCGGAGGTTTCACAGGGGGTACCGGTTTTGGGCCACCGCTCCGACTATAGCCCGACTGACTGCTGGCCATCGATGACTGCGATTCTGGTCTCACTTCCAACTCATAGTTATTTAAATGATTGTGTCGTCGAAGAAGTGTATAATCTTCAGGACTGCATGAGATGGCGATTGGAATCGGAGGTATTTCATAGTAATCTAGGTAATGTTGATAAATGTATACTTGGTTAGTTTCTGATGCCAATTGAAGAGAGGTTATAATTATTGTTGAAATGTTTTTTGAAATTCTTTAATACTTACTATTAGTGTTGGTGTCCAGTGAATGAGCGTTTGAGAAATGCCTGGGTGGCAGTGGTGGTGGAATTTCGTAGTCTAGATAAGATGGTGAACGACTGGATGAGGTGGAGTAGCCATCAAGCATTGAGTCTCTTGAACGGGACAGTCGTGTTTTAGCCGGTCTATAGTTAGTACAGAAATATTCGTTAATATCTCTACAAAAGTGAAAATAATTTCAAATATTACTTGTAATCTTCACTACCAGTGCTCGAGCGGACACTATTTCTCGCTGGCGGTAAGCCCTCATAGAAGCTAAACTCAGAAGCAGAGGTCATGCCGTCGGTTAGTGTTGCCTCGTTGTAATGATGCTCAGGTGTGTTGTCTGTATACCCGGGCGGTGGAGATATACAATGAGATGAGGTGTCGCTCATTAGAGTGGATGAGTCGTCAAAATCGGTATTTATTAAAGTGCTGTGGTCTGTGTACACACAATTTGAGCAAGATATGTTTAGTGATATGTTTTCTAAGTGGACTAGGTAAAATAGAACTGACCTCGGAGCAATCTTTTAGTTTGTTTGGCAATCTTAGTGTTCAAGTCGTTGAGCAAATCTAAAACAGTTCTCTTATGACTGTCCTCTAAATCGATATCAATACCACTTTTGAGCAATAGTTTCACGACCTCTACCTTTCCAAACAGTGCCGCCTCATGTAATGCACTGCCAGTGTCTGTCTATTTGGTCAATAATAGTACAGGGTATGTTTTAATAGTGGACAGTTAGATATTCTTAAGCCAATACATACACAATAATTGACGTCAAACTTAGCGTCGATTAACAATTTGACGACATTTTTATGACCATTCCTTGCGGAGAGATGTAATGGTGAGTGTTTGGCAGTCAGATGTCTGGCCAGACTGGGTCTGGTGCGCAGAAATAGCTCCACAGTATCGGTGCGGCCGTATTGTGCGGCCAAATCCAGTGCCGACTCCTCCTTCACATTCCTACACATAGGGTCCGCGCCGTTCTGTAGGAGCAGTGATACCACCGACGTGTGCCCGTATTGGGCCGCACAGTGCAGTGCAGTCTCCATATCGTTGTTCTGGTTGTTTATCAGGGGTGCAAATGAATATTAATCAGGGTGCAAATTTGACTGAGTAGGTATAGTTTTCAGTAAGCAATTGTAACCCACCTTTAAATTAACATTTGGCACATGAGATGACTGCGATAACAGCATATTAACAATCTCATAGTCACCGGTCCAGGCGGCCAAGTGTAGAGCTGTCGACCCCTTATTGTCCACAATATTAGGGTTGGCGTCATGTGATAGCAGAAGTTCAACGATATCTCTGTTTAAGTGAATGAAAATTGAGTTCAAATTGTGTTTAAAATATCTTTTTTTACACAAATTATTGATTTATTTCAGACTTTAACTCATTTTCAAAACAAAAAAACTGTTTATAACTTCAAAAGTGATTTCAATTTTAAATTTAGATTTTTATCGTTGACTTTAATTATTTAATTAATCGCTGAGAAAAAAAACTGTGCTTGTATTTATTTTTAATCAATCAATTAAACAGTGTTTATTATACCCTGCACGTTTTCTCCTATTCAATATTTATATTGCAATTAAATTGTAAAATACACTTCAAATCAGTGACTTTTTTCTGATGTGAACCCTTTCCCACAATTAATGCCTAGCTTTCAGTGAAAAATCAAAACTAAATCGCTTTTTAAACATAATATTTGTTTAATAAATATCAAGAGTGGAAAAAAATGGGAACAGTTTTTGAAGACAGATCCAAATATTACTCTAATTTTGACTGAAATATCCAAATATTTACATAACTTTTGAAACAATTTTCAAATCGACTAAAAATAAAGTTATTTTAACCCAAAAATATTGAAAATTGAACTTTAATTGCTTAATTTAAAATATAAATAACCAGGTTAATTTCAACTCCGAAATTCATCTAACTGTGTCCTTACTTGTGTCCATTGAGTGATGAGTGATGTAAACATGTATAGCCACACGAGTCGGTTGTATTAGGACCTGGACAACGGCGTAAACTGCGGAAAATGAAGAAAAATGGTTTTAAAATCAAATTAACAATCTCCTTTAAATTAATTAATTGGTAATGTTGACAAGGTGTTTCTTATAATACAGTGTTCACTAAATTACATAACTATTTGTTTATTTATTAAAAACCCAAACCATTTTGGCATTCATTCAAATCGGAAGTAATTTGTATTTATTTAAAAACTTCTTGAAAACAAAAAATGAAAAAATGTTTTGAATAATAATAACAAGAAATCATTTTTAGTCTATCTTCAGTCAAAATAGGGGCCAAAATAGGGACCAAAAATAGGGGTCAAAACTATGAAATTTAATGTTTGCTAATAATAATTACTTTTTGTGATTGATGCATGAATTAAGTAACCCAGATGCTATTATTCAAATGTTTTGTTTGTTATTTAGGTTTTTGTTTCTTATGTTTAGTATTTATTTCAATCAGTTTAGAAGACTGTGAACTCAAATTGATCAAGTCAATTAAATACTTGTGAAAAAGCATCTATCAACAGATAAGACAGTGTGTGTTGATGTGTGCAAAGAGGACACCGACAGATAGAGCACAGACACATCACAACCCCCTCACTATTGTCTAAATAAGTGAGTGATGAGTAAATAGGAGTCAATAACTTCGGGAAAGAGTGAAGTCATTTGAGAGAGAATGGGGTGGAGAGAGAGAGAATGGGGTGGAGAGAGAGAGAGAGAGAGGGAGAGAGAGAGAGAGAT
>JAQGAT010000411.1:0-33391 GCA_034687845.1 Pantelozetes paolii | reverse complement strand
GACAGTATTTTGTGATTGACTTTCACTTACGCTCTCAACAAATGATATCCTCTTTTGGCGCACACTTTAAATGCACTGAATCTCTGCACAGGTAGTCAATACTTATTTATAACAAAATCATATCATAGTTCTTATTATCATTTATTGATCAAGGTAATGCGAAAATAAAATATAAAGTCGTTAAATTGTATATAAAATTAATCTTTAGTTTAATTGAAGTGAATTTTATGTAAAAATAAATTGAATTTTAAATCAAATGTTAAATCATATATACTCTGGGTTTCAATAGTCATCAAGTTATTGAATAGTACTGTTCTTGGTGAACTAATCAAATGTAATCCCAAACACAAGTCCATCGCATCTCTGTTTAAAATGTGATAATATTTCAAATATTATTGATTTCTTGTAATAATATACTGCAATTCAAACCATGATTTCTCTAGCAATGTCATCCAGCAGAGGCGGTGGATATAATTTCTTCAATTCATCCATTTTATTTTTATTCAAACTATTGTTCATGCAACTTTCAAACTGATTTCAAATTTAATAGGAAATTCAATAATAAATTGAAATAACATTTAAATATTTAATACCTGTTGTCCCCAGTGTTGGTTGCATTCAATATCTCTTAATTCCTCCAAACTGGGATTACCTTGTTTGTTCTGTGCTCTTCTAATTTCTTCAACACAGGCGTCTTCAAGTTCTTTAATCTTTCAATTGTATTTCAAGTCAATGTTTAATTGAGTTTTAATTACAATTAATATAAAAAATAACAAAATATTAAAACATATACTTTTGAGGGGTTTTTGTCGTCACATGCCTTCAGTTTTTCCAATACTTTCACATCTTTTTCAATGCAATAATGTTTGTAAAATTCTGCCAAATATTTCTTATCATGATCAATGTGATTTTGACAATCAGATAAAACTACATTGATCATAATTAACGCAATTAAGATAAATGAATGCATTTTACGAAAAATGTATATAATTTTAATCAAAAAATATGAAATTGAAATAAATTTGTGTTTGAATTAAATGAAATGCTTTTTATTCATAATTGTTTCACTTAATATACGGTATAATTAATATTCAGTTAATAATTATTAAATTAAAATATTTATTCAGTGTACTTTTATGACAATATTTGTTGTCATATAATGTCAAATAAAGACTTAAAATGATGTTTAGACAGGTTTTCAAAATTATTTTAAGAGTATGTATTGAAGTAGACTTCCTATCATTATATTTAAATTCATAATAAAGGGTGAAAACCCAATAATTATTAATAATGTTAAAATCAAATTCACCCCCTTACCATCAATTATTGAATTGCTCCCATAATAATGATATTGCCCTGATAAACGTTACAAACAATTGTGTCTATTATCCATCTCCTGTTAATGAAAGATTGGTCTCACAAACTGACCCAATTATATATATTACTGTCAACCCAGCAGTCAATGGACACTGAGCCAACTGATGTAATACTGGACACACCCGGAGGACAGATAGAATTTAAAGGGAAAGAAATTTGTTTAAAATTAATTGTTTGCTGTTTTACGTCATGTTTTGTGTTTTGCCATATATTTAGATGTAGTGATAATTGCTCCAAAATAAGCTTAAAATAAATAAACAAATTGAACATTGTCAATTCATAATTGGTAATTATATTCAAATAATAAATTCAATCGATATGATTGTTATTATAATTGACTTATAATTTAAATGAAATTAAATAAATTTTAATTCATTTGAGTTTTGATTGAAGTGTTTATTCATTGAAGTGTTTATTCAAATGATTTCAAAGAATTTATTTTATTTTCAATTAAAACATATATTTTTGACTCAAAGTATTATTTTTTTAATTTAATAAAATATGTATTCATTAAGTCTTTATTTATTTGACAATAGATTATAATTTATTTCCTGAATTTGTACAGGATAAAATATTTATATATTATTAACCTTGTTTATTAATAAAATGTATTCATCAATTCCCCGATTAGTAATTATTTATTTTCTTCTGAAACAAAGTGAAATATTTTCAATATTTTTTAATATTTTAAATTATATTTCAGCAGCTTTTACAACAATTGGCTGAACGTCAAAGTGGATAACTTTTAAAGTAAGCTCCTTGGTCAATAATATCCATACATTATTAATGTTAATTGAAAACAACTAGTCAAATATTTTGAGATCTTATTAACAGATTTACAAGAATTTAAAAAATTAAATTAACAATGAAATAATTGATTATTCATTGTTTGTACAAGTATCAATACAAATGAGTGCTTTTACCAGATACTATCGTTGATCACTTCTTTCAGCAATCATTTGAACAAGGTTAGACTCCTCGTATACATTAAATCCCGAATTTGTTAGCAAACAGTAATCATTGGATTCATTCTGTCTTTTGATTCCCATCTTATGTTTAAATACTCTCTGAATAACCTATTGATATCGTTGTTACAACACCTGATAAATGTAATAACAAATGAACTAGAACAAAACCTTAATAACTATCATATATGTATTAATATTGGAAAAGTTTTTATATGAAGATATTTGAAATATTATTGTATTTTACTGAACACACTTTACAGAGTATGCTTGGGCAAAGTTTTATTATTTTTATGTCAATAATGCAATCAAATAAATAATAGTTTTGAAATATTTATCGATAAATGTATTGATTATCAAAACGACTAAAATAATTGTAATTTAATTTTTGATAATTTGATGGAAAGAGTGATTATTTGAAGGTTTAGTAACAATAACAACAGTGTTATTGAAATAATTATTATTCAAATTTCCAAATACCTGTTCATTTAATGTTCAAGGTCTCTTTCAAACCAATTTCACTCTTAATTGTCATTTCCACTCATCAGAGCGCACAGGGATTGTTACGATGATTCTCGTCATTGGGAATAACAAATAACAACCCTTTAAATATATTTTTGGTTTTTCCTGGCACTTAAAATGCATGAAAATTATCATTCAAATTGTCGCCTTAAGAGGTATTTCGTGTTAAATCACATTTAAATAGTCTCTGAGTCACTCAATATTTATTTCCACTGAAATTTAATTTAAAGCAAAGTTTAAAAATTGTAATTCAAATCTTGTAATTACCTTGTTACAATTGTAGTTTCATTAAATAATAATAAAATTTGTTATAAATGTTTTCATAATTTCCATCAAATAATTCACTGCTTTTATATGACATTAAAAGTGAAATGTTTTTGAGAGTGTATAGAAAATGAATTATCATGATAAGTTTTCATTTGAATTTTAAATACTTATTAAAACTTAGGTATTATTCCAAACGCTTTGTCAGAAAAATATTGAAATAAAATAATATCAAAAAAATTGAAAACAATTGTATAAATAATGCTAACGATGTAACCGTAGAGGACAGTTGGTCTCTCGTATGTCCAGCCACGCAACATAACTGATCGCAAGGCTTCCAGAGGTTGAGTGATTGGACTCAGATCAGAGAGGTATCGAAAATAATTAGGTATGGACTGTATGGGCCAAATCACACCTGACATTATCCATATGGGAAGCATCAGACCCGTTAAACCAACCTTTAATAAAATGATAAATCAATTTATATGATATATTACAGTCAATGAATGGCATAACTACAGTATGTTATAAAATTAGCTAGTTAAATTTGTTCAAGCTGTTTTGATCATAATTTTTGTAATACTGTAGAATAGTTTTATGACTCACTCCGACAGACACCTCGTCCGACAGTATAAGTGATAATAATAATCCGATTGACATTCCTTGCAGTCCTTGTAATGCAAACAATATGTAAACCTCAAGATAACTACCCATTTGTACGTTTGAAAGCAATACGAATGCAAAAAACATTGAAATAAAGACTTGAGTTATAATAAGTATAACGTTTTGTATTATATGCGCGCAATAAAACTCCAGGGGTTTAACTCCGGCCACAAAAATCCGTTCCAGACTTGTATTCTTTCGGTCATATATTATATGAAACGCTGATATAATCATTGGTAAGACGTGTGCCAAAGCCATCATAAGACCAGGAGTTATGTATACATTGAGGTTCAGATCAACCCAACCATAGATCGCCTGTTTATTTGAAACATCAAATATAGTATAAAATATTATTAATAATTGAATTCATATTTGTATACCTTTTCAACAGTTATAGGGAAGAAATATCGGTACAAATTGGGCCCAAAATTTGAATTCATTTGTCGTAAATACGTTTCAAATGCTTTGATGAGACTATTGTACACAAGATTTCCTACAATACTGTCTGAAAAGTCGGCGTAAAGTTTGATTTGACTACTAATCAGCTCTTCTTCTGTCATCTCATAGAGGTCTGTGAGTCTGAGTTCAAAGGCATCCGAAAAGTTTTGGGTAAACACTACCGAGACTTTGTTGATGCCATCCCTCACACTCTCAAATGATGTCTGATTGTCAGTGTATTCAGAAATACTCAAATAGTGTTGATCTATAGAATCGATAAAAAGTTTAGATAGTTTTGGATTACTGTCCCCATTGTAAACTGCTATGGGAATGTGGTGTGGCTTTTGACCGATGGAGAACTTCATAGATCCCAGGGCGATCAGGGGCAAAATGTAGAAAATAAATATAAATAGTGGTCTTCTCTTCGTTAGGATATAATATTTCCAAAGCATTGCTTTCACTCTTTTGTAATCAAACTTTTTATTTGTAAAATAGTTATTATTATTATTGAATTCAATCATATTATCAATTGATTCAAACTTCTCATCATTTAATGACTTATCGACATTATGTTTAACAATTTCAGAGTCATTTTGTTTGCGATATTTTTTCATTTGAATCCTTTTTTGACATAATATCAGAAATACTTCTTCAAGTGTTTTACAGTTATATTCTTGTAATAACTTTTCGGGATTTGATTGTTTCAGAACAGTTCCAGATGTCATAAACGCAACATTTGCTGCACTTCTCGCCTCTTCGATGTAATGAGTGGTTATTAACACTGTTTGGCCTGAAATTCATAAATCATTTTATTATTAAATTATATAAATTTATTTCTAATGTTTTTATTGACACTAATTATTGTCATAAAATAATTTTATAATAAAAGAGGACCAAAGAGATGGTTAGCCCTGAGCTCATTGTCTCTCAATTTTGAAAATACCATTTCAGTAATTGATTTATTATTTTATATTTAAAATCAATGAAAGGATTAATAATTATGTATTAATAAGGATTGTAATTAATAAATTTCAAAACAATTTAAGCACTGATTTAAACATTTCTTATCTCTTTGTTTGATATGATATTAGTTTACAAATCATGAAAAATATATTTTTAATCCGGTACAACTAATGACTCAAATAATAAGCTATTAGTAATAACTCATGAGTAAATATTTAATTATTTTTAATGGGTTTGGAAAAAAATATTTGCAAATTATTAAACACTAAATAAGCCTTTAATTATGTTTTGTTAATTCACTTTATACTAAATGAAATGAAATCCTATGAACTGAACTCAAATGTACTTTATATCCAATTAATAAGAAATTGTTAATCAAATCTTATGTGAAGTAAATATTTAGGATCAACTGATTGTTATTAAGACAACACAATATTGAAATCAAATAAAAGATAATTTATAATTGTTATTGAAATTTAAATAACCATGATGATATACTCATAGTAAAACATAAATAAGATATATTACCATATCGTTTGCAAATTTCCTCCAAATACTGCCAAATACGTAATCTTAAGATTGAATCGACTCCTACTGTCGGCTCATCTAATATTATGAGCTTTGGTTTGTGAATCATAGTTACGGCTATTGAGACCCGTCTTCTCTGACCACCACTTAATTTATTGATTTGTCGGCTCTTTTCGGGTAAATTCAAAATTTCCATTAAGTTCTCCACTCTATTGAGCAGTTCATTGGTTTCCATGTGATATAAGAGGCCATAATATGTCAATATTTCTCTTATAGTAAATTCTTCAAACAGTGCTAACTCCTGAGGCATATACCCCACACCCGGTCCAGGAATATCTGAATATTTGCTTCCAGGTTGTACACCAAACACCCGAATTAATCCACTTTCATATTTAATTCTTCCTAATATTGAACGAATTAATGTAGTCTTTCCGCAACCGTTTGGACCCAAGAGTGCAAATATTTGACCTAAAATTTTATAATAATTTTTCTATTATTAAAATAACTGTTTGATTAACCTTTCACATTTATCAATATCGATAAGTAAAATTATTGAATAACCTTTTGGTATTTGTAGTGACAAGTTGTCCAGCACCCTTGCATTTTTCCTGTACCCAAACACAACATTTCTCACATCCACGGCCAGTAAATCCTCTTTTGGTTTCCTCGTATTAATCACTTCAATATTTTCATCAAAATCTTTAATATAAGAAAAATTTTCCATTTCTTCCACAAAATAAAAAAAATTCAATTTATTTAAAACTTATAAAACATTTAATAATTTTATTCAAATTTATTTGATGTTAAACAATGATTGACACAAAACTAAAACCTGAGTTAAGTATCACTTTTCAAAAAACTCTGCAATATTTCATAACATTTGAAAAGTTTGAACAAAGATTACGAGTTATGTTTGAAATACATAACAAACAAACACACAATACCTCAATGACTGTACTTTCACTTAATAACTGGTTTTGCCATAACTTCACTTCAATGTCAGTTTGAATATCAATTTAATGATCGCTTTTTTGTTTCGGTTGAGTCAATCACAGCACTTGAATCTTTGATTTCACGTGGGTTAACAACATTTCAAGTTATAATCTTAAGAATATTTTATGGGAATTCACGAAGTTCAATACCTTGAACACTTTTTATAATTAGTGTTTCCCGTCATTATTACACTCAAAATACCAGATTAGGTTTTAATGCACCCTTTCAGGTGCAAAACTGGTTATTCTTGTTCTTTTGATCAGTTGTTTAATTATAAAATATATTGATAGTTAATAAATCAGGCAGATTTTGAAAATAGTTATCAATCACAAGTTGGCGATAATCTTAATAATAATACAGGTAACTTTACTTTATATAAAATTCAATTGCTCAGAAACATATATGAAATATTGATAGATATAACAATAATAATACATAGTTTTCATCACTCTTTGCTCTGAACTCAGAAATATATTTATCATTTCTTTTAGCTTTCAAACAACAAACCATTAATTGGTACAAGGATAAATTGATAGTAATATTTTTTGACCAAATTTCCTTTGATTTTAAGAAAAGCAATATAATATTGTTTAGCAAAGTTTTATTTCCAAGTATATACAGGGATATAAGTTATTATTTAATAAATTTGAACTAGTTCAATTTATATGAAATATTATTTTTATTTGTTTAAACAGTATTTTTTGATTAATTTTATTGATAATTAATGAGTACTTATGAAATATAAGTAATTAAAATCCAGGGTAACAATTTAAAAGTAAGCTACAAATTTTTATCCCTGTTATTTAACAAACATAAAACTGACTGGTCTGACTCACTTTCTACTTACCTTCTGGGCGTTTAAAGCTGTATTACAAATGTGTCCTCATTTTTATCATAAATATATGAAATTAAATGGGATTTCAATTCAACAAAAATTTGGAGTAATTTTATAGTGCTTTCACTTTATTTGCTCTGAAATCAAGTTTTGTTAAAAAATACATTCAATGAGATATCAAAGACTCGTTAATAATGAAAGTTATGAATAAATGTACTGGAATGTTTTTAAATTTTAAAATTTTTAAATTTGAGATTGATCGTGGTGCATATATGCATGTATACCACACTCTACGGAAGTTTAACATGAGTTTATTAACTGAGGAATTTGTCATATGGTGTGCGACACATAGCATTGCAACAGAGTGTGAGGGACACTTTATTAGAACTATGCATTATAGAGGATAATTAAAATAAGGTTTTAATTGTTTTATTAAAACAACCAATGTAATAACTTTATCTAAATACTAAAACTATAGGTTTGGATAATAAAACAACGAACCTAACCCGGGAAATGTTTCTACAAAGATGACCTTATACAATTAATTGTTTAATAAACTCTGCTACCAATGCAATTCACTTTAAACACTGATTATATCAGAAATTTATACCCTTTCAAAATACAAACGTATGTCCTTGACCATATCTTCAAATCAATAACAATAATCAAATAAAATTTCATTAAAACTTGAAATATAATGAAATCTTCAATACTTTTATTAGTTTTTAAATGTTTGTCAAAACAAACTAATTATAAATACATAACATGTTATGATATTTTGTCTTCAAATATACACAAAAAAGGTAACATTTTTTAATTTGATAAATATTATGATTGTATTATTGATTAAAGTATTTTGATGTTAACTTAACCTTGCTAATTTACATTAGCTTTATAAATTAAAAAATAAGGAAATTTTATTTAATATTTTTGAGTTATTTCTTAAAGGATTTATAAAACAACTGATTATTAAAGGAAAAAAGATTTGAGAAAATCTGTCAAAACTTTATAATCTTTATTATTTGATAAAAATAATTGAATTCATTATAAAGTTTTAATTAATTATGAAAATTTTAGATTCATTGGCATTTCATAATAAATTACATAAACTCAGCAGGATCACACAACTTGTTTTATAACTTACATGAAAATGGAAATAATAAGGAGCAATCAACTTTATCTTTGAAATATATCTTTAAAATCTGTGAATATTTTAAATGTCTGTAAACTTTAGGACATTTCTCTCAAAATATGTGTGACTGTCCTTATTATGAGTACAATTCACTTGTTTTCATTGCTTAAAGTTATAGAATCCAGTTTATTCACTCAATTAAGGTTAAATACAAATTGTCGATTAATTAACAACCTTGGTTAATTTTATTATTGATAAAAATTAAATTCTAATATATTTAAAAATATATTTAAATGAAATATAAATCTTCAATTCAATGATATATGACTTAGCATATTGAATATAACCAGGTCGGTTATGAAACACTCAAAATACTTTAGAATAAATATTGTTATTAAGAATAATAAAATGATTTTTTTAGATTTCAAAGTTAAATAAACAAAAGTACATTGTTTACATTATATTTGATTACTTTTATTTAATATTGAATTAAAATACTGAGACAAACACACAAATTATACATTAATATCCAGGGAGATACCAGTTTCTTATTGCTTTAATTCATTAAACAACAAAAGTTTGTGGTTGCTCAATTAATGTTTCAATAAAACACAATTATATTAGATTTTAATTGTGAAGAGATGAGATAAATAATCTTTCAAGGCTGTTTAGGACCAACTCTGTAAACTCCATAATGAACTTGGTAATTGAAAACTATGGTTATGTTAGGTTTATATAAATTATTGATAAAACAGTAAATCTTTGTTAAACATTACATAATGACTGCAATCTCTTGAATGAAATTAGAAATAAAAGTTTAAAATATTTAATACTCGTAAACAAAGTCTTTTTAAAACTAATGTAATTCTAATGTAATTCCCATTTCATTCAAATTATAATTATAAAATATTTTACATTTTTAATTGTTATATAAATACTTAATTAAAATCATTGATAACCTCAAAGGGAAATACAACCTCAACTCTGAGCCGACAATCCGAGTTTAACATTACAGATACTGTATACCCCCTTCCACCTTTTCTGAAGAGGAAACAACAAAAATGAAAAATCCTCAGAAATCTGCTAAAAAGTGGACTGACTCAGGTCAGTTTATGGTCATAGTGTCAACATATTTAAAATTTGGGGAAAATAGTCCAAAAAATAAGATAAACGTTTGAATTTTGACCAAATGTCATCCAATTTTACCATATATCCGTCCAAAAATGTCCTGTCACCTATGATTAAATAATTCTAAAAATATTCTTCAAATTAAGATGATCTGAATTTTACCTTAAGAGAATACCAGGATATTTTAACTGTTTTCAATTTATTGAATAATATCAAAAAGATGATTAATTTTCTTACGTCTAAATTTTATTTTCATGAGCATAGGTAGACAATCCTGTCCTCATTTAATGGTAATAAATTCTTGAAATCATATTAAATGGAAATAATTTTGATAACAATTGAAATCAATTTTTGAATATTTTGCGGAAGAATAGTATAAAAACATTTTCAATACAATATAAAATATGTTTTTGTTTATCCGCAGAGAGTTTCAGAAAAATTCAAATAATTTTCAAATATATTCATAAAATTTAAAATAAATTTAAATATTATTATACAATTGTTATCGCATTTATTTCAACTTGGATTCAGACCAAATACTGTATGTGGATGACTAAGGGGTTAAACAATTATCTTTGTAAAGTTTTTAACAAATCTCCTCTATTCAATATTAGGTGACTTCGTTTTAATTAGTTAAACAATAAGCTAGGTTACTTATCTATTGATATGATATAATAACAATACGTATATTCAAATCAATAAAATATTTAATATTCATAATTATTTAATCAAATTATTAAACCATTTAATGCTTTTAATTAATTATTTGAAGAATTAAAATGAAATTAAAACATAAAAAATATCAATATTTGAGTTCATTTCAAATCATATCATATTTCAAATCATACTTCAAATCATTTTTCAAATTTCATCAAAATATTAAATATTTATTTAAATAAATCGATTTTCAAAAGTATTATAATTGTCTTAAAAACAAACCAATTTTATAATTGAATTGCTTTTAAAGGTTTTTATAAAATATATTGAAAATACTAATATTTGCGGAAATATTTTATTAATGTATACAACAAAAGGTTGAATCAAACAATCATTCAATCATTTAATCTAATTATGTATTTAAACATTTGTTTGACTTTCAATTGCTTATATATTGAGGTCTCAATAAGGTCTCAATTATTGTGAATATTATTACAAAAAAAAATAAAAATAGGACTAAAGATCTGTAAATTATAAACATTTCTTCATTTTATGCCAAACTATTCAAAAATCAATTAAATATTTAAATAAAATAATTGTTTTCTTTATTTAATAATCACTAAATGTTAATCAAATATAGATATAATTCAAAAAAGGTAATGCAATGTCATTTTATTAAACAAATCAATATTTTCTTTATTACTTAACCTTGTTTAAATTTACTTTATATTGTATAATTAAATCTTTGATGAAACAATTAATAGACATTGAAATTCCAGCCTTAATAAGAGAAATTAGTCATGCTCCATTTGATCCTAACACAATTTATAATTTTATCATTTTAAGTTTAAGGTTTCTAACGTTTTTTTTTTGACAAAATTAATAAATGGAAATTGAAATATTGTACATGGTAAGATATGTTGAATAATTAACAGGTTATTAAACAACAAATAGATATTTTCAGAATCTTGTAAATTAGGCTATTTCTTATACCCAGGATCAGCTGAAGTGATGATTACGTGAAAATACGAGTCATTTCAAAAATATAATAAGGAAGCCGTTTTATATATTACCTTGGTTAATTACTTAATTAATCAAATTCAAATTTGAAATTAAATAAAAATAATTAACATAAATATTTTAACTTGTTACTACAGTATTACTAACTTGTAAGTAATAACTAATTGTATAAGTAATAACCAGATGACCATGTTATAAATATTTTAAAGCTATATTTTACTAAAAGTTGGATTCAATTAAAATAAATAAAATTTTAATTAAATAAAAGTCTTTTATTATTTAATTCATAATTTCTGTTATTGTTTTCATTTTCTATTGATTTTCTAAATAATTATCTATTTATTTATGAAAACATTTTAAAGCAAAACAAATTCAAATAAACGTTTAGTTTTGAGAAAAAGAGCAAATAATCCCAAAATTGATTTCAAAATCGTTTATCAATTTATGAAATATTTTTCTAACATTTTATATTCAAATCTATTTTATAATAATATTTTCAATTGATTTCATATGAATTAAAAGTTTTTTCTTTTCAAAATAACAAAATAAAAAATCTCATTATTATATGCCTTTATTGTCCCACTTCCTGAATGAGCAGCCCTTTCCCAAAGTGCACAGTTAGACAACACAAGTAGTGATTGAAAGACTATTGGAATTATTGAAAATAAGTGTTACTTAACTTTCACTTCACTAACAAAACGCTTCAATAGAAGTGAACGCATCTTAAAGTCAAACCAATTTTTTCATCTATCACTCAATTGATCAGAGGTTCACAAGAAGGGGATATAATAAAGGGTTTAGATGCATTAATAAGAAGCAATGTCATTTACAATATTTAATTAATTTTTAAACAATATTTAAAATATATAATAAAATAATTTTTAAAGGAATAAAAAAAATATCATTTTATCTTGAATTGACATTAAATTAAAATAAACAATAGGTATAAGTGAAAACCCCCTGAATTTACAATTTTCACCCTTTACCTCTTGAAAAATTCATTTTTTAGCCTCATTTGTCGATTATTCGAAAAATATTAAACAATTTCTTGTCTTCCAATGAAAAGTGATTTTCAACCCCTTATGTCAAACCTCTTATGAATTCAATTGTTTTTGAGCCTAAAAATCATATATAAAGCTCTGGTTTCCCATCAGTTATCCATTAGTTCTCATCTTTTATCTCTATTTGTTGATAAAACTGATTATTTGTTGTGTTTGTAACAAAACATATGATAAAAGTATAATTCAATAATTATTTTATTTATTATTTGAAATATTTTGCTCAACATTTCACTCCTCATTGAAAACATAATTATTTAAATATGTTTAAAGTGAGTATAAATTATATTTGATTTATGAAAATGTCTGGATTAATAGGAAAATAGAAATTATAAATGATCATGGTGATATACTAAAACAATTTAATCAGTCCTTTTAATTTCTTTCTCATTAATAATCCCTTTTCTATTGAAAGAGCTTTTATTTTTAGTGATTTTAAATTTCAATTTCAGTTATTTGTTGTCACATCTCTGGTCGCTATCTGTAAGGCAGGCGGTGGTGGAGGATATGGAGGCGGCGGTGGCTCTATGGGTCTGAGTTCTGGAGGTGGGTCTAGTTATGGCGGTGGTTCACAAGGTCTTAGTTCTAGTATGGGTGGATATGGTGGCGGAAGAGGTGGTGGAAGTGACGGAGGGTTTGGTGGAGGTGCAAGTTCATTTGGTGGCAAATCTAGTGGTGGTGGAGGATATGGAGGCGGATCACAAAGTTTCGGTGGTTTTAGTGGTGGAGGTGGTGGTGGCGGCGGTGGATATGGAGGCGGTCAAGGAGGAGGACATTCGGGTGGAGAGGGAGGTGTGATTCAAGCGGCCGTTCAAACCAAACATACCGTTGAGATAAGACCAGTGAATATACCACAAGAAGATATTCAGCCGCAGATCATCGAAGTAGACGCCGGAGACCTTCCCCTTCAGATCCATTTTAAATCGGCCTCCAGTAGGATAAAGGTGATCCAAAGTCACCAGGGTGGAGGAGGAGGTGAAGTCGAACAGACATCATCTGAAGACGAACCCCACAGACTGGTCCATGAGGTCACCAAACCTATCATTCAAGAGGTTAGAGAAATCATTACTCCTTACAGACGAGTCATACAAGAGATCAGACCAGTTGTGGAAGAGATCCATACCGTTGTCGCTAAAGGAGAGGGTCGTCAGAAACAGTCCGGAGGTTCTGGTGCTGGAGGTTATGGTGGGGCTGCCGGTGGTAGCGGAGGTGGTTTTGGTGGTGGCTCTGGCGGTTTTGCTAAGTCCAGTGGTGGAGGAGCTGGAAGTTATGGTGGGTCCAGTGGTGGTCGATCCAGTGGTGGCTTTGGAGGCTCATCAGGTGGTGGAGGATATAGCACTGGCTCTGTCGGTGGCAAAGCAACAGGTGGAGGCGGCTTATCCTTCGGAGGCGGTGCTAGTGGTGGCAAAGGGTATGCCAGCTCTGCGTAAATGTTATCATTTAATTAAATCAAAGGCCAAAAACATTCAAATAATTAGGCATTTCTTGTAATTTAAACATTTGTCTCAAAACTCATTTGAATTTTTAAAAAAATTCAAATATTTAATGAAATCTAAAAAATATTTCGACTTTTCCTCAAATGTGTGGAAATTTTGTAAAATATTTTTTGAACTGATGTACAGATAATTTGATTGTCATTTAAATTGCATAAAAATCCAATAATACTTTGCATATGACTTGAAATTTCCAAAAATTGTCTCATTTCTTAGGTTTTGTTCAAAGTATTCAACTCTTTATCAATTCATTTGTAATATAATATAATATTTTATATTTTATTTAAAACTTTTCTAAAATTTCAATGCATTTACAAAAAAACTTATAAAAATTAAATAAAAGAAAAATATTTACAAATCATTACATTTCTGTTGAAATTATTTTTACATTTTGTTTAATTAATTATCTGAAAAATAGTTGAAAAGAAAGTGTGAATAAAATTGTGAATAAAATTGAATAAATGTTTATTTTATTTATAAAGAAAAGTTATTTTTTGTTCAATATCTATGAGATGAGTGTTTATACTGTACAGAGTATAGGGAAAAGTGTAAACATAACTACTTTTGGAGAATCTTATATTCTGTCCAAAGTCTAGACCGGAATTGCATTAAAAACTGTTGAATACAAGCGATTGAAAAACAATTTTAATATATGATTGACGTTAACATTGTCTCACATTTACATAACTAAACCGCTTATAAGGAAATATTCAATCATTGGTTTCTGACCTATTGTTTAAATTTCAATTGTCATGCTTTAAATTTATAAGACTTAAGCCTAATGAAAACCTTCACCAAGCTTATTTGAATGATATATTTTACAATAAAAAAATCTGATTTGTTTATAAAATTAATTTAAACGACAACCAAATCAAACAAAATATTTGTTTCATTGAAATATTTTTTATGAATTGATTTAAAGATATATAAAATTATTTACGATTAATATATCGATTTTATTTGAAAACACATGTCATCTCATCAGGGGTTTAATCGTTAATCTGTCAATTTGTGCAAAGATGTATCAAGGACAATCATTTCTTATTTAATGAATCATGTTCAAATATATCATTTTACTAATTTTAAATATTGATATATGCTTAAATTTATGAATTTAAGGATTTTAAATATAAATGTTCATAATTAAATTATGTCATAATTATAACATCCCTGGTATGTTTACATCGTATTTATAGATATCGAAAATATATACAGTATATACAGTATATACAGTATATACGGAGAAATACAAATATTTTTATTATGAAATAAATTATATCTCATTTTGTTTTCAAAAATTAAAAATATTTGAAAACTGATTGAAACTAAAAATATTTTAATATTTATTTTGATTTGTTATGAAATTGTTTAATAAAATTAAATCGATTTTTAAATATCTTTCAAATCATTTGTTAAACTTATTTGAAGTTTTAGTTTTTGCAAACAGAGAATGAGATTTTGTGAAAGTGGAAGACATGGGTTAAATAAAAGTATAGAGAATGGAACCAAACCCAAGTGCAGTGATGTATGCGATGAACGCATACCTCTTGTGACCCGATTCTCGACCAACACTTCCAAAGTGATTACAATAATGTTTTTATGTCTCAGTATGTTTAGTGTTGGATCCGGATATTCATTGCTGGCTCCTTTCTTTCCAACCAAGGTTATTATTTTGTTTTGTTTTAGGTTTTATTGATTTTCAATATTTACCACAAAATAAAGAAAATAATTAACACTTAAATTGAATTTAAATGATAAACATATACTGTATTTGAAATGTAAGGCAAAGAATAAAGACGTGTCTGAGCTATGGATAGGACTCATTGTATCTCAATATCAAATTGCAGTTATAATCGGTTCACCATTTTTTGGCAAAATAGTGATAATTCAGAGTTTATTTAATTTATTAACAAATAAGTGATTTTAAAACTTTGTTTTTAAGGCAACAAAAATCAATCCAAAGACTGGACTATCTGTTGGACTATTCATTGCTGGCATTGGAAATGCATTTATGGCGTAAAAAATAAATAGTTTTTTCAATTTATAATTATTTAGAAATCTGTGGGAAATAGTGATTGAATTAGAAATAAAGATCTCTAAAAGACATTAATTAAATTAACAAATTTGAATAGTTTGATAGAATGGATTCCCCCTGGCACACCCTGTACTGTTCTGGGTATGATATTCAAGACCATTGAAGGATTGGGAGCGGCGGCCGTATTCACTAATGTCTGGACAATTATTTTTCGTGATTTTCCTGAAATGATGTCAAAATTATTTGTAATTTTAATAATATTTATCAATAATTGACAAAAATATTATTCAAATTATTTTATTTAACAATTGAAGGCAACGACTGAAATGTGTTATGGCCTAGGTATGATTGTTGGACCAGCACTGGGAGGTGTTTTATATCAGGTGATTAACTAATTTTTGACATTAATTATCATCAGATCTGAATTATTCAGTAATTGAAATTAAATATTGACCTTGGCTATTTTGAAACAGTTATTCAATTGATAAGTAAATAATTAAAATTCATTAATTATAACACATATTATTGACAGTTAGGGGAAGAATATTTCAACATTGGATTTCCCCTTCCGTTCTGGTGTTTCGGGACTTTTCTTGTGTTGACTTCAATTATGATTCAAATTCTTGTACCAAAAAAATGTGAGTTTAGTTCTTCTTATGAAACAATTTATCCATTAATTGTTTATTTGTTGATAAAGTTGTGGATTTGAGTGCCATTGAAGGCATAAGTCTATTAAAACTAATGAAAAGCATTGGTTTCACACTTTGTATTGCAATAACAATCAACTCTTCGCTATTGATTGGATTCAATGAAGCGACACTTGATCTTCACTTATCAGAGGTTTCTAGTTTACCCTGAATTCATTCTAGTTTACTCTGAAATCATTCAAAAACTCATTCAATTTTATTCAATTGAAAGATTCAAACCCTTTCCCCGTCAGCAAAGGGTGGAATATTTTTATTGTTTGGTCTTACGTATACGATTGTGAGTCAAATCTTTGGCTATTTGGGCGATAAAATTAAAAACAGTTACCCCCTGTGCATCATTGGATGCTTATCTTCAATGATATGTTTTATAATCATAGGTCCCCTCCCTTTCCTCTCAATTCAGAAGTAAGAAAAACACCTTTTAATTTCATAAATCAATAACTTTGTTGTCAAAGATCCCTTAGATTTGTAATTATTGGTCAGATATTCCTTGGTATAGGACTTGGAGGTCAATTCATCGGAAGTTTTATACAAGGATTTCGAGAAATAATGTTTGAATTGAATATTAATTTAAATGAATTAACATTTGTAACAAATATTATCCAAAAGTAATTCAGGTTTTCCTGAAGATATGTCCACTTATGCCGTTTTGGCCGGAGTTTTCTCATCGGCCTATGCTATTGGGTATCAAAACTATCAATTCATTTATATTTTATTTTTTAATTGTTTGTTGCAATTCAAGTGCTGCTATTGGGCCGGCATTGGGTGGTTTGATGTTGGGTCAGATGGGTTACCAATGGTCTACTTTACCATTATTTGTCATTCAAATTCTTATGGTATTTATAATTACATAAATAACTGATAATTACTTAAAACATAATTATTTTGTGTTTCAGTTGTCATTAATTTCCGGATATTTATTGACGAAAACATTATTGAATTGAATTATATTTAAACAAAAACTTTATTTTGCAATCAATTTGAATGTAATTTAGTATCAAATCATTTAAAATACTTTTTGTAATTCAAATATTATTATCAAAAAAGACTGGATTCTAATCATAATAAACAAATGTTTGAATTGACCTTGGTGGAATCTTTGTTATTAATTTTCCTGCCTTTATATCCTCTGCTATAAATTCAATTTCAATGTCTTCAGTGTTGACTGCAATGAGAACTGTGGAGGCGTCGGGTCTTCTGAAGGCTCCGATCAAACAGTTGTTGTTATTCTTATTAACTAAAGGTGTGTCCACTCGTACAGAACCGGGCGCTAAGTATTTGCTGAAGTGTGCCATTGCGTAGAATGAGGGCTGTCTGTAGTACTCGTGTTTATCGGGGTTTATGATCAAAGGTGCGTCCACATAGTTCTTAACCCAATTGGGCCCACCCTGCATGTCCAGTGCCATATTCCAATCTGTCCATCCAATCACGTGATGTAACAAATCCTAGAATTAAATATATATTTAAATTGAAATGAATATAAAGTAATGAAAACTTACGCCTAATATATCGGATGCGTAGAGGTTTGCGGTATTCCAGTCCCCCAACTTCGGCGCCCCTTCAACACAAGCTTCAGTGGCTAACATAAATTTATCAGGGTTTTGATTATGAGGCTCATCTAATAATTCTTTGGGGTCGTGACCATACCAGTGCACAGCAGTTCCGGACGCGTATTTTGATGCGGTTTTGTCGGCAAATATTTTATTAACAAAATCTTTAACTAAACTAAGATTATGATCCAGGATCATTATTTTCATTTTGTCCGGTCCATAACCGTTTCTTTCCAACTCTGGTCCTAAAGTTTTTGCGACAAAATCTCTCATCATTTCTGGTGAGTAATACATTGAGTTGAAGCTCTGGCAGGCGTAGGGCTCGTTCTGCACAGTCAGTCCCCAATGGGTTATGCCTTGAGCTTTGTAAGCCTCAAGATATCTGGCATAGTTAATCAGTTAATCAAGGTGAAGTTTGTTAATTGATTTATAAATATGTAAGAGTTTGCACATTAGTCTGTGTTTGCTGTTAGTCTATAGTGTGTAAATAGTATCTTGATCATTTAGGAATTGACTCACTTGATGAAGTACTTGGCGTATATCTGCCAATACTCGTCGCCGACATTGCCTTTAATGGAACCACAATGTGATAAATCATTGTTGGTTTTCATCCATTTGGGTGCTGACCAGGGACTCCCGAAAAACCTGATGTCATGCGTTGCCATTGATTTTGCTTTTTGTATGATTGGGATCTGAAAAACATTTAGAAATATTCATATTTTGCAAACACTTTGAGAATTTAAAGATTAGACTATAATAACCCGGATATTAATGATATGATTGTCTTTTGGTTAACCTTAGAATCGATTGGTTTTGTGAGAAGATAACAGACTTTTCATACCTTGTACTCAAAGTCTTCTTGTGTTAGATTGAAATTTTTAAGTGCTTTATCTTCACCAGAATCGTCGTAAGAGTAGGCTCGGGTCGAAAAGTCAGATCCAGCCATAGGTATGCGTGCAATGTTGTACTCCAGGCCATCCTTTCCAAAACACTCTTTTATCATTTGGTCTTCAATTTTGGTCCCCATTTTTTTAAAGTTAATTCCCGTCGCGTCAGTAAAAGCTCCGCCGAAGCCAAGTATTTCTTGGTGTTTCACATCCCGGTTCACTTTAATATAGATCTGGGAATTCTCTTTATCAATATTAACTTGTTTACTATTAGGCTCCAAATGCAGGGTTTCTTTTCTCAACCGCCCGCCCAAAGCACTTGACTCCCATTTAGTGACCACTCCGGCAGACGTTTTAATGGGCGACTCTAATCGATCGCACGGTTGACTTTCAGTGCAAACACATACAAAGCTATCCTGGCCAAATTGCTTATTGTTATGACAGTCCGGTTTAATAGTGGTATCGGTCTTCTGCTCAACATTTGTCAACAATTCATACGTAGAACTGTGGTATTCAGTGCCTCCCCATCCGTAGTACATATTGCCGGTAGACTTATAGAACTTGCCGACCATATAACCTCCCCATCCCGTCACTCGGGCCACATATGCTTTGCCCTTAGTTTTGTAAAAATTCATTTAAAATATTTGTTTTGATTACTAAATCCTAAACAATAATATACCCCTGTCTTGTCAACACCGGCCTCGACTGCACCTTTAGGTACAGTGCCGTCGTGTGCGGACTTCCACTCAAGTATACAATGATTAGGATTTGTGAGGACTTCAAAGTTATCCTGAATCGCATACTCCTTGCCATCCATTGTGACAAAACATCTCTCTTCTGCGGGTTTATATCGGCCGGGAGTGAGAACGCCTTGCAATACAGCTCTGGAGGGATAGAAATCTCCCAAACCATTGCCTGTATTAGCAATCACTGAATCCTTGGGCAGATTCTTGTGATCCGTTTTTACCCATTTTAGTTCACAAACAGCCGAACAATAGTTGAATAAAACTATTAATAGATTTAAATGAAACAAAAAATTAAATATTTTTGCTCTCATTTTCACAAATAATTGTTTCAATCGTTTGAATGGCTTTTAATTTATACTAAATTTTAGATAAGATTTGTTTGAATTCATTATTTTATGATATTCTGAGCCAATCTGTGGTAAAACAACATTTGGTTTAATCATTATTATCTGATGTTTAGTACAATAAAACTGGGATTTAA
Organism: Pantelozetes paolii; assembly: GCA_034687845.1. Taxonomy (NCBI): domain Eukaryota; kingdom Metazoa; phylum Arthropoda; class Arachnida; order Sarcoptiformes; family Oribellidae; genus Pantelozetes; species Pantelozetes paolii. The sequence continues at coordinate 12,949 of JAQGAT010000411.1, read as the reverse complement.
TTGAAAATAACATCTTATTTAAGAGATATATACCAAAACCTGCACTGTAGGGCAACAAGGCACTTCAAGTCAATATAGGTAAATATAGGTAGCATGGTCAAAACACCGAAACATAAAAATGAAGATTTCTTCCCTATTTATGTTTAATCAAATCACTACTCAATGACTACTCAATTGAATATCATTTTATATTTTTTACAATAATGAATGACCTTTCTCATTAATTTTTATACCTAGTAATATTGTACAGTGTTACTAATATTAGTAAGTTATTAATACCTGGTACAGTACTGGTAACTTTGTAAAATTGAAATTTGCAAGGTAATCCTGTATAAAAATGTACTTTAATGAGTTTTTGTATATTTAAATAATTGTTAAAATCTAGTCATAAAGTCACTTTAATTGCAAGAAAAAACAACATGGATAACTTATTATTAATTTATTAATTAATGAAACAAGGAATGAGTCAAAGCCTATAATTTCAGTTTTCAGTAAATGGATTCAGTATTAATGTTTTGATTTGATTACTAATTTCTGAAAATATTTTTAATTTTTCAAAAACGAAATCTAAATCTAAATATTTTCAAAAATAATATGAAAATAGAGAAAATATAATCCCACGTTAAACTGACATTGAAAAACGGAAACCTCACGTTAAATCCCCATAGACTCTATGGCATAGAGAATCCCATGTTAAACGTCCATTGAATATCTGCCCCTTACGAAAACCTCCATGTTGAATCCCCATAAAAATCCCATGTTAATCACCATAGGGGTTTTCCCTTCAGTGTGGGGGGTCATACACACACACACATACACATCGCGATTAAACTATATATTTCAGTTCCTTCGGAAAACTGAAATTAAAAATATAAGATTCAAATTACAGTATAATCTGTTGTCACTACAGTGTTGTCACTACAGTGTTGTCACTACAGTGTTGTGTAATTGAGTTATTCATGGGTTTTCATAGATTGTCCAAAAAATCATTGAAAAGAAATGAAAATATTTTGTTTTGAAGTAAACGTTATTTTTGAACGAATTGTTGTCTCAATGCAAACAAAACACATGTTTTTTGTTGTGATTTAATGATTGACTGAAATCATGGAAATGAATGAAAATCTAAAATCAAATGACATTTCATCTAAATTACAGTCAAATCCTATTAAGTTATTGAAAGCCGTTTACAACTTTAGGGGCAGTAATAACGATGAACTCAACTTCAATAGAGATGACGTCTGTTTGCATTGATTTACCCCTTTTTGGACTGAATTGACATTGCGTTCACTTACAGGTGATAACATTGACCCAGAGCCCCACAGGGGGTTGGTGGGAGGGCACCCTTAATGGCACCACCGGTTGGTTTCCATCCAATTATTGCCAACCTTTCACCTCAAGTGAACCGGAATTGAAAGATATGGACAGTTATGTCATTAACAGTGCCTTAAATAACACGGATTTTGATTCAAAACAATATTCACAACAATACCGACAAATGGTTTGCACTTTATATCACTCTTTCAGTCATTTATTTGAAAACAATTGACATTTGATTTACAGGTGTTTCAGGACATTGAAGACACGGAATCCTCTTATGTGAGAGATATCGGGGAAACGGTTAACAAATACCTAAAACCCTTACAAATGACTCAAATGTTTGTATTTGTTGTCATTTTATAACCAATTTATACATAATTTTGTTTATTTGTTGAAAGTTTTGCTGAAAATGAAATCAATTCAATGTTACGTATAGTTGAGGACATCTATTCAGTGCACCGGAGGTTTTTGGCGACTCTTAATGGACTCAATTCGTATGAAATTCAATGAAAAATATTTGTATTTATTTTTATTTTAATATAATTTATAAGAGTTTCGCACAAAGAGTGCCGAATAGGGGGTGTTTTCCTTGATTTTGCCCCTAATATAAAGTCAGTGCACTTAGACTACTGTGCAAATCACTCAAAGTTTGTCCATTCAATCGAGAAATTTAAGTAAAGTTTTGACAAAATTTAAATATTTTTGAATTAATTTTGTTTTTATTTAAAGGAAAGAGATTTGCAGTCTCTTCAGTGGTTTAAAGCTTTGTGATCCCAGCGCTGGTAACGTCCAATTGACTGCATGTTTGAGCGCTTCATTCAGACGACTTGATAAATACCCGGCTCTTCTGCAAGAGCTTCAGAGATATACTGATGTATAACAAGGGGTTTATGAAAGAAGTGGTTTTAAATTCATTGTTTATTTGATAGGAAAGCCATATCGATAGGGGGGACACACAGAGGGCTGGCTTTGTCTACAGAGAACTATCCGTCAGTTCTTTTACTTTGATTTGTTTTGAATTGAATGTAAAAATGAATGATTTCTTTCAGATGTCTTGCATTGAGTTGAGGCGACAGAAAGAGATGGAATTGGAGGTCATGTTAGGAAACATCAAGAATTGGGACGAAATTGTATTCACTTTTAATTGATATTCACTTTTGGTTTTAAATGACATTTCTCTTCAGAAAATTGAATCTTTTGGTGAAATAATAAAAATGGATTTGATTTCCATTCAAGTGATTCCCCTCTACTCTGAAATGAAGAAGGACAGATACCTTGTTCTCTTCCCTCAAATATTACTGGTGCTGTCAGTGAGCACAGAAATGACTTCATTTGTATTTGAAGTAAAAATTAAAATAACTTTAAAAACATTTTGAATTAATTTTGAACTCATTTTAGGCTAAACTAAGACTCGAAGAGGCGGTCATCAAAACAAATGAGGAATTGATTGATTCGACAAATATTTTTGAGATTCAAACCATTGATAACAAAACCACTGGCGCTCAGACACCAAACCAAACATTTATTATTCAATGCCCGACCATTGAGGACAAGAAATCATGGATTGAATTATTACAGAAATATATACTCTATTCTCAAACTCTTAAACACAACACCCCTTCACTAATAAATAGCACCGATAGCCAGAGGTCAACAGGTCTTCATTCAACTCAAAGCACCGACAGTTTGTCTTCTAATGTAATATTGAATGCTACACAAACCAAACGAATTGGACAGTTGTCTCATCCAAGTGGTAGCAGGTATTGGATGAATAGATGTCTAATACCACACCCGCCAACTCGGATGCGACCCAACAGTGCAAATAGTGAACAGACGGACAGTAAGCACAAACAGATGACTGCAAACGAAGATATGCTTATATTGCAAGTCATTGAAAGCTATTGTAATTCTGGACAAGCAGTTGGAGTCAGACATTCTTCAAGCACTTGTATGACATTGAATATTTCATACCTAATGCTAAACACCTTTTCCTAATGAGCAGCTAATACTGACTGTCCTCAGGTGGTTGTCATTGAAGGGGGGAAACATGTTAACTCAAATTGTGACAAAAACAGTGAAGAAATGTTTGAATTTTTGTTTTATTTCTGAATTATTTTTAATAAAATTTTAATTTTAGTGTTAATACAGAAACAGAGCTCTCATTAAGAGATGAATTAAAACGACTAAAAATGGTATTAATTATTAATTTTAAACATTTTTTCAGTTTTTTATTTAAAATTTATTTATCAAAAGGAAATGAAAGAACTATCGGATGGACTGAAAGCCGAGCGCAGGTCCAGACGTAAATTGAAAACACTTCTTATGGAGTATAAAATCGGTGCCAAAAGTAATACAAAACTTTGAAAAATCAGTTATTTATTAAATTGATGTCCATTTAAGGGGTTTTAAAGTGTTTTCATTTATAAATAAAGTTTTTGTTTAAAAAAATGTGAATTTTATTGAAATGTTATTTTATTTGAGAAAATATTTTTGATTTGAATACAAATAATAACTTATTTGACGAAAATATAGTCGAAATTAAATGAAAAATATATAAATTGTTAACATTTTATGATAAAATGACAATTAATTTGATAACAAATGTAATGAAAATTATATAAAACAGAGATTGTCTGACAGTCTGTGCTGAGTTAGCGCAGGCTATCGGATCATTGTCTTCAAGAAGAGGTAAAAATTCACCCAAGGCTTCGGCATAAGTGCTTTCAGGGGGAAGGGATACTATGGAAGCTGTGGTATCGCTAAACATTAAATTTGATTCATTTCTATAAACTCCAAACAATTGGAAACTTTGCGGCACTTTATTAGTGAAAGTATGGCTCAATTGTGTTACCAATTGTAGAATCTCGAGACGAAGCTCTTCTGGTGTGGCCGAGGATGTGGCCACTATGGGGGCCGGTATGCGAGCGATATGGCAGCTCTCGTATTCAGTTATTGGAGATAAATAACTATTGAGTCGAAAGCGTTGAATATTGTGAACACTGTTTGGGTTTGGAATTGAATTCAAATCATTGTTTGGATTTTGATTATTGTTTTGACTTTGGTTTCGACACAAAAGCCTAAAATCAATTGAACGCAAATCTTTGGCCCAAAGTTTACGACTCTTCCCATCAGTTAATTTAATGGCTGTGTTATGGCTGATGAAGGCTACGTCACCCCTGCCCTCAACCAAACACCTGAATTGAAATATTGATTAATTTGTTAATTAATTATTATTGAATCCAAACCTAAAAGCCCCTTCTTCGCCACTGAACCTTTCAGCCCCTGATAACTCACAGACATGGCTGCCATTATCGTCTCCAATACATTGTGAACAAAGATTCTCAACTCCACTGCCATTAGAGTTGATTCTAGCGTCGGCAGCCCCGGGAACACAAGAACCGGTGAAAAACTGAGCCATTTCTTGAGCTCTATTACAGTTACTATTGGCTACAACTCCGTCCTGAACCAAAGCACCGACAGGTACAACCCAACCCGCTGTGTCACCAAACCCTGTATGACAAGATCTTTTACCTTTAAGATCAGTGAATGATGTGAACCCGGAGTCAGATCTGACCACAGCTACAGAATATATCGGGGAATCAGTTGTCTCGGTTGCAATCGGCTGTAAATAATCGTATCTGAAATGAAATGAAATGATAAACTTTTCCAGTCTTTCATCATCAGATGTAATATCAAAGTAACCTTGATGCTTGATAAAAGTGTTGAGAATCCAAAGTTATTGCGTCCGCTTTTCTATTGTTGACGGCATCGACACAAGCCTTAAGAGAGTCCGCGGAATGACATCTAATCTGAGGTCTTATTCTTCTGGCAAAGGCTGCCTTCTGGAGGTCAAGACATTTTGCCAACTCTTTAGAAGATGTTAAACAAAACGTCAGATTCTTTCGCTCACATCCGGGCAATGGTTTCTCAATAGACGGAATGTAATTGCCTTTCAATTAATGTTCAAAACTTTAGTTTCATTTAAATTTCATTTAAATTTATGTTAATTTCATAATTCTTTGCAATATTTTTCACAATAAATGAAAACTAATGGCAATTAAGTTGTGATGTGTTTATGTTTTTAACAATTAAAACAAAAGTAATACCAGTATAATTGTTTGTAACAAATCTTTAGCTGTAAACTACCTGTCTTATAGTTTATTTAATAATTATCTCATATTTTGATTAATGAAAGTATGTTTTCAGAGATGAATGAATGAATCGTTGAATTAATTATTTAATTATTACTCATTCACTCATTCATACAATTTATACAAACAATTGTATAACTAATTAAATAAATTGTTATTCAATTTAGTGAAGGAATTCATAGATGACTAATAGGGGAGAGATTTGTTTAATTAAAGACACGTTTAATAATATTTATATTTTAAAAATATTTCCAAATATTGATTGAATTATTCATTAATTATATTATAATTTATAACAAAATCGTTGGTTTTTTATATCAATTAAAACCATAAATGTTTGTCAATTGAATGAAAGCGCAAATAAATTCGTGAAATGAATAATTGTTTTGATTTGTACTGTAATTCAAAATAATTTTGTTTTGTATTGTATTTCTTTCAATTTGTTTGAAAACTAGTGTTGAAGTCATGCATAACAGAGGAAACACAAAAACTATTCATTTATTATAAATTATTACTGAATTAAAGTATATTATAATGTATTTTATGTTAAAGCATTAATTATATGTTTAAAAATGACATGTCTTTAAAATATTTGATGAATATATTGATACCCAAACCAATGGTTTCTAACTTTTATCAACAATTTTTTACTTAAAGAGATATTTATTTTGCTATTTATGGCAACAATTATTTTCAAATCATTCAAAGAGAAAGTAAATTTTATTATTAAAAACAATTCACTTTTCTTTAATTCTAAATCTATTTTATCTATAGATTGACTGATAATTAATATATTTTTTAATAATTTCAACAAATATTTATGCAATAAATGAATGTATTGTTAAAATCATTCATTAATAGTGTATTACATCTTTACAAACAAAACCTTCAAAAGGGTTTAAATTTTTTCAATCATTAAATGTGAAAATATTTTATTAGGATTTAAATGAAGGAAAAGTAGTTTTCTTAAAATCAGTGCTATAATAGTGTTATTATAGCCAAAGGCTTAAAAATGAAATAACTTTGAAGTGAAATACAATATTTTTTTTCATAAGCGTTGAAGCAATCGATTGAAACAATAGACTTGATTTCAAAACCTCTCAGAAAACAAAAGAGATTTTACGCCCAAAGTGTCAATTGAGTCAACAATTAATTATAGTATCGATTATTGTCTAAACTTTATTCAAATCTAAGAAATAATGAAGAATTAAGTGTTAAAAATGTTTTCAATTTTCAAATCCATTATAAATTGTATTTTAGTGTCATTTATAAAACAATAGAAATGATTAGAAACGATAAGAATATAAGAAAATATTAACAAATAATAAAAATATGTTTTCACTAATAATCTATCATTTTTTGTTTGATCGCGTGATCTTTCAACACAATATCCAGAGTCAAAAATGTATTTCAAGCGACAAATGTGTGGAAATTTTGTAATTATTTTTTATGAAAAGAGAAATTCCTCAGAAATTGATAGCTATTTGAGAATAAATGAAAAATAATTTATTCTTTTCTCTCAAATGAATGACATTTTTGTTATTTATTTGTCATATAATGCTATTTATTAGCAAATGATTAGTGATTAGACTTTCAATGAAACGGTCTTTCATTGCTTTTCATGCAATCATAAAGAATTAGTTTCAGAAACACTCAATTGATTTGATGTTTGTTTTAAGTTTTAAAAATAATAATTATTGTGAAGACTATTACAGTGCAGGGAAGACATAAGTGTTTACCTAGATACTTGTCCCACTGTTGCATATTGAAGGGCATCGAAACGAGTTGAGTCACATTATCTGATGATACAAATGACTGTGTGAACCATTGCGGACGCAGTTTAGAGAACCGGAAGAATATTTGCTGCAAATATCGCAGATAATAATCCTTTTGTCGAGCTTTGAGTCAATAAGATATAGATTTTGTTAAAATTAAGTCATTTTTATGTTTTTATTAATTCATAAAATACTTAATAACTAAATGAAAAACTAAATAATTTTTGAAAAATAAGTGGAAAATAAAGTTTAATAAACTTTTCTATATTTTATGACACAATTTAAAACTTATATAAAAAATGCAAATATTTCGTGAAATACCTATAAATTGTAATTTGAAATAACAAAACATAAATCATTTAACGATATATTTGACGGCCATTTAGTTAATAAAATTCTCAAATAACAAATCATTTAGTTTTTTATCATAAAAGTGATTCAAATCAATGATTTTGTCTCAAAAGTAATTTTGAATTAAATCTTTGAATAAATTGTTTGTAATTTTTTAGTTAATAAACAAAAATGGAATAATTCTTAGGAAATATTCAACACTTAAATACAAGGACTTTAATAATAATGCAATGAATGTAAGAAATGCCTAATTATGTCATTGTTTGCGGATTTCATTGTATTTTCTTTCAATAATTTCAAAACACTTTCTATATTTTGAATGACTTTTACATCTTTTGTACTAAAAATGTATGTTTTATACGGTTTTGGAGTTAAAAATGATTTAATATTTTAAACATGATTTTGGAGTAAAAATAATTGATTTCATTAATCAACTTAAGGGTTGTTTTGCTTCAATAAGACATTTGATTGATTAGCACTGATAATTGAATTTTAAATTTAGTGAATCTAATGTCTCACCCCTTCCCTTGCGTATAACAAATGCATTGGTAGGTCTTCGGGCCCACTCACACGCCCGACGTGTGATAGGCATACGAGAGCCGTCCAGACAAAGCAACTGATAATTATCTCGTTCTTCAGGTCTAGTCTTGAAATAATTATCGGCCGTTTCAATGGTAGTGAAAGCCACTTGACCCTGACCTTCGACCAAACATTTGATAGCACCCTCTTCTCCTGCATATGGATCACTTGCTGAACACATCTCTTGGTCTTTGCATAGACTGCAGAGGTTTGGGTGACGTCTCTCTGTTCGGGATATTTTTATATTCAAATATCACTAATGTTTTAAAGTTTGTGTGGGTTTAGGGGTTTGGGTTTCACTTTAAATATATTGTCTTATATTAAAATAATATATACTTTTGAAAATCTAATTAAACATTAATTCATTGAATTGTTTTGAAATATTTTGAAAATAAAATAATTACTGAGTTCTCGGTCGACATAACTATCGTTAGACCACTTTCCCGCCGCACAACTCGACCCAAAAAACTGATTGACGGAATGGATTTCTCCCCTGCAGTCTGGCACCAGTGTATCGGTTGCTAATAACAGGCCAATCGGTATATTCCAACCCAAATCTGAGTTATAGTGACCCAAACATGCCCTCCTGTTCTTCAAATCACTGATTGAATTGATATTAATATTTCTGTGAATGAGAACTCCGGAGCGATGTTTGTATATATCTATCAAATTATATCACATTTCAATTATTAAAATAAAATTATAACTAAATATAATTTAAATTATTTTCTAATTTAGAGTTGAATTCAGAGTAAAATTGATTTTATTATAATTCATAAAACATGAAAACATGAAAACCAAGGTTTTCTCTCTTCTTGTGCAGCAATCAAAAGTTGACCGTTACTACAGATCCTATGACTTTGACAATCAATCAAATAATTAGTTGAAGTGTTTTAATGAAATTGATAGCTCTTAAGGATATTTTCAGTATATATAATGTTTTTCATTTCATTTCAAGTAAAAGAAATTCAGATATTCTTTGTCTAAACTTTTGATAATAATATCTGAATATTACTGAAGAGTTAATCCAATGTAACCTCGATTGCCATCAAAGTTGTCACAAAAGGTATAATCGATTGAATCGATTGTGAGATATATTAAAGATATCCTAAATTCAATGAAATGATGGAAAACTTCCAAATATTTTCAAATTATAAAAAACACTTTAAATTTGTAGTATAATGGAAAGGGTAACAGAAAACAGGTGTTGGGCTGAAGTTATTGTGTGGGCTTTGAATATAATTATCTGAGTTTTGTTATTGAATACCAAATGAATAATTCATTAAATTATTGTTTTTGTGATATACAGTATTATATGTCGGCATAAACTCTATAAAACACTATAAAGTCATCAAATGTTAAACATATAATTGATTTATAGTATTAATCATAAATCAGTCAAATCCTCTTTAAACTCAAAATTGTTTTACATTTTTTGAAAAATTGTTGAAAACTTGAATTTCATATCAAATTATATTCACATAATATTAAATATAAATATTTTATTGACATAAATGTTTAAAAATACTATTAACTCACTTCCATCGACTTCTTCAACAATAAAAGGTTCAAGACCATATAGTCTTCCTGCTAAATATAAATCTTCTGGGTCTAAATTAATAATATCTGCCTCATCTCTGTCCAAGAGACGCATGCATTCATATCTAAGAAAAGAGAGATTAAAATAAAATCAATGAATTTTAAAGTTTTGTCAAAACATACTTATCCCTGGCATTGACGCAAGATATTGTCCCAGGTACCTAAATATTATATGCAATATATAAAGCAATAATAATTAAAATAATTGATAAAACTATTATTAAAATGAATTGTATTTTAACGAAAATATAGAGAAAATGCTTACGTTTTCTGACATTCGAATGCATGAATCGTAAGCAGAGTTCGGAACACAGAATCTGATTCTCACTGAAAGTATTCATCATTTGATTTATTCATTGAAAATAATTTTCAAATAAAAAAATAATATGATTATTGAAAAACTGTTTCAAAACTATTGATATAAACAGTAAACAGATTTATCAAAATCTCAATATACATTAGTATATGAGCCATAAGTGTCTTCCTATACAAGGAGTACATTGAATTCAATTTGCTATAAGTTTGAAATCTTAAGGACAAAGAGTACATATGATTACACAAAACAAATGTTAAATTAATGTTTTGTCAAATGAATATAATTATTATTTTTGTGGAAAGTCTTAGCTTTCATTATATTTCATAATTTATTTACTTTATATTATATGTCCTTAAAGTTGATTCAAAAGAGGATGGGATGGGTATATGAGGACATAGATGTGAAACATAATGTGAATGATAAATAAATACCTAAATTATTCGTTAATTACTTGAATGTTATTAAGCATTGAAACAATGATATCAAATGATTGTAAGAAATAAAATGACAAGAAATTAAAAATATAAATACTGTTTGAAAGACTGTATGAAAGACTGTATGACTGCACCCAAAAGTTAATCGTTATTTTAATTATAATTAAATTTTGGTTAAACTATGGAATCATTGTTACATTTGTTACTCTGTTTTCAACCTTCAAATATAATGTATTGTTTTTCTGTTGTTTTATTTGAATTTGTTATTAAATTTGTAAATAAATAGTAATTAAAAATAAATAATACAGAAATATATGAATTACTTTGAATCAGTAAAAGGAAGGAATGCCTAATAAATGAATACCAGAGTGACTACACATGAAATTATCTCTGCTTTCAAATAAAATTGATTGCAATTCACATACAAAACAGAAGAAAATATAATTTCCAATGTTTTCAATGTTTTAATGTTTTTCTAATGAATTCATTATAGAATTAGTTCTGAGAAATGAATTAAATGTGAAATTCTGTTAAACAAATCAAATATTACGTTATCTTCACTATCATTGCGACATTCAATGTAAACAAACGCCTATATCATGATATATACGAAGTATTGTATGTAATATTGATTTATTAAGTAATTCATTGATTGAGTGATTAATTATTGTTAAGAAAAAACGTATTAAAAAAAGTTTATGAAAAACAAATTCATTTAAAAATGAAAAACTGAAAGTTATGTAAACGTAAAGCCAAACGTAATGTTAAGAATCCATTTAAAAATAAAATAAAATTCTCTCAATTTTGATGTCTTCCCAAAGAGTTACCCGCCCTTTGTGTGATAGCTATGCAATAAGTTATCAATGCTAATCAAATATTCAAAACATATAAATGTTATTTTTAAATGAATTCTTTGTGCTGTCATTAAATAACTTTTTACTTATTACTAGTTTGTGTCGAAAATAAATCGCAAAAATAGTATTTAATATTAAATAATTTTTTTCATAATTTCTCGTTTAAACAAAGAATACAAACATTTTTCAAACAATATATAATAAATAAACTAATTTTTTGTGAGATTTTAAAAATGAATTATAAATTGACTTTAAATCAAATAAAACAATATTTCGAAAGTGAAGGTAAGTGTAAGACATATGAAAGTACGTGCACTCAATGTAAAACTTTATCATTTCTCTGCAATTTATTGAATATAAATGTGCTTTAGTTGAACCCTTGGCCACAAACTCAAAACTTTTGAAATGTTTTGCAGTCTTTATAAAATAGATGCGATATTTAAACAAAATATTGTTAATAATGTCATAAAACTCAAACTCAATGTCTTTTATTTTGGTTAACTCTTAAAGAGTCAAATACTTAAAGGTTTTGTTTTAAATTTTAAAATATTTGAAAATTAAAATAAAGAAATACTGTTTTCAAGGTTAACTATATTTCATAAAATAATTACTGGTCTTTTGAATAGACTTTAGTTCAGAGCACTGTTTAATCGATTCAATACTCTAATACTGTTAATCATAATCAGCACTCAATGAGATTCAATCATTTGCATCGGTAGCTCAACAACAGATCATTTACAGAGAGATGTTAGCCTTGGAATCAATTCTAACACAACTATTCAAAAAACATTTCATCACAGATGATCAGGGGTTTAAAAATAATAAACAAAAAGGATTTATTTTAATATATTTTCAATGATTGGTATTATATATGAAAAAAACTAAATTGTAATTTCAAATCATCAAAATTTCTAATCACATAAATATAGAAATATTTTAAAATAAATAAATTAGTCCCCCACCCCCTGGATCTCTTGAAAAAGGTATCTTTGGAATAATAATAAGTAACGAAAACATTAAAATATTCAAAAGATTAACAATTGTTTTGTTTATTAAATAAAGAGATTTAATATTGAATTGAATCTCAAAAATCATAATTTTCACGAAATATTATCATTTGATGAAACAATTTAACGCTTAATACAAATGTAATGTTTTCTAAACTTATCTAAAGATTAAAATAAATTTCATTCAAATAAAAATTATTCAATGATTTCATTAAAAATAAAATAAATTATAATCAATATTTTCAATAAAATAATGATGTACCATGGTAATACTATTTTTAAGTCATTAATTACTTTTATTATAATCTTAGTAAAATGATTAAGGATCAAATACATAAAATACTTCTTTGTTTTAGCTATAATGCTGTGAATCAGAAATACTGTATTAGATATCAAATACAATGTAACTATACCTGGTTGTGTAACAGTAGCTCACAGAGAGTATTTAAAGTTTTGTTCACTTTCTTTATATTTATATTCAATTTAATACTAAAAATATTTAATTCTTGTATTCCATTCAATCCCTCACAGAAGCTCTCTCTCTCTCTCTCTCTCTCTCTCTCTCT